>JAUIMM010000630.1:0-72500 GCA_031769625.1 Taudactylus pleione | reverse complement strand
ATGTTTTCCACCATCAAATGGAAATCATTCAATGGTGTTCTGATGGTTTGTTTTTTTAATTCCTGATAGGTATGCCTCCCCTGGTTCCTTCCTGGCTATTGTGCCTGCATCAGGGCATCTTCATGGGTTTGTTGGAGGCCGTCTCTTACTCCCTGTCTGCCTCAGATGTGACCCTGCTTAGTCCCTGACTCCCTCCCTGTGGCCAGAGACCTGCCACACGTGGGTAAAATGACCGCTGCGGTACTGAAGGTGTTAACCCCTGTGCTGCAACGCCATATTTGAAATATACAGGTGCTAGGTGCCCATTGGAAAAGTATAGCCAGCGTTAGGCGCTGAGTGTTAAATGTATTTTTAATGTGTTTTGCCGCGGCCCGGACTCTCTCCGCCAGCCACGGCAATGTGGAGTGTTAACCTCCGGTGCGCTGCGCTGCACTGGGGGAGTGTGGTTACATGCTGTGGGACAGGGAGAGCCAGCTCCCCGGACCCTCAGAGTTGTGGCCAGGTAACTAGGAGAGTCCCAGACTGCAGGACTAGGGCAGCAGTGCCGGGCACTGGTTGTACTGCAGAGTGCTGAGGGACTGGGAGAGCAGTTCCCAGCACCACCAGCACTGGAAGAGTTAAATTCCCAGCGTGGACAAAGTTTGGTTTATAATAAACTGTATTAAAATATATATAGCTATAAAGCACTGTAGCTGATCTGCAATGCATTGGTGTATAAAGCAGAGTATATTGAATAGTCTATGGCATGTGTAAATGTATGTATATGTAAGATGTGTCTTTGTATAAGGAATGAGCAACTGCTGCAGGAAATGAGATGCTAATTGTCATTTCCTAGCAGGAGTCTGATGAATGGAAAGATCTTGTTGTGGGGAGACCTGGGGGTACAGTTACTAAAGTGAGAGTTTTTAGTGGAGATGTCGCCCATAGTAACCAACCAGATTCTACTTAACATTTAACTAGCACTTTCTAGAAGAGAATAGCTGGAACCTGATTGGTTGCCATTAGTAAATATACCCCCTGGATGGAAGCTCTCTGTGGTTAGAGCGTCACGTGGCCGAGCAGAGGTGTCACAGTTGTTTTCCATGATTCCCTGCACATTGCAGGAAGACGAGATGCTGATACTATTGCTGGTCATCCTACATAGATATTCTGACTGTGATAAATGTATCAAAGGATGAAAGTAAATGACCAGTTCCTGTGGGATGTGAGTTGTAACTTACATTTGGGATAGATGGTCATTGGTATACAAGAGCAACTGTGGGAGGATGTCACCATGCTGTACTATATAGAGTATATACACACAAGGCCTGCGAGCTTTCATGTGAGTTTATCTTTTTGAACATCATGAAGGATTGTCCTGCTGTGAAACATCTGCATGCTGACCCCATTAAACTAAGGGGAAGAGTCTTTAAGACAACTGCATCTATGGGGTCAATCCTATTAGCCGCAATGATCTCGCCGATGCCGCACTTTATGGCAGCCCGGATTCGCCCAATATTGCTCGCAGCCCCATAGGGGAGTGAAGGGTGCGAGACGCGGTGCCGTTGCCGGCGTTTAAACGCCGTTGCAACGGCACATCGCACCCTTCACCACTAAGTGTTGATCCCAAAATATCCTGTGACAACAGAATTGCGCCAAATGCTGTTCTGGTTTGAGCTCAGTGTCTCCAAGCCTGGTCCGCTGTGAGGGATCAGTGAGTATCAGCCGACACCATTAAGGAGCTGTGGCCGCAGTTTGTTTACGCATCAGAAGTGGTTCCAGGTAGGAACCTGGGTGTCCGTAAGAGTTTCCAAGCGCCGATGGTACAAGTTTGGTGGTGGCAGCAACGTACCCGCCCACTGCGAATTGGGTGGAGTCAGTAACAGGTTGTTACTGACCGTGAAAGAGAATCCCTGATACCCAGAGATCCAGTGGGGATAAAAACTCAGTAATCAGGTGGCGAGCTGAGGTCATCCGGGCCCCCCCCCTCTATATAAGGGGTGGGCAATCACCAGCTATAAGTGGGCAATCCCCCTCTATATAAAGAGCACGCAATCACCAGTTCAAAATGTTAAAATAGTTTTGATCCCTTAGGACCTTTGTCAAGACAGCCAAACTTCACGCCATGTTACAAAATCACCGGAAATATAATATTAAATATCCCCATAGTATTAATACACCCCCCAGATAACATTAATCCACTTCTGAGTAGTGTGCGACAGAGATATTCTCTCACAGCAGCACAATTATTATATGGGGGTTCCTGTAAGAGGGGATCCCGTGGTCCTGCTGCTGATAGTCACATGCGGTGGCACTGTAAGAGGGGATCCCGTGGTCCTGCTGCTGGTAGTCACATGCGGTGGCACTGTAAGAGGGGATCCCGTGGTCCTGCTGCTGGTAGTCACATGCGGTGGCACTGTAAGAGGGGATCCCGTGGCTCTGCTGCTGACCGTCACATGCGGTGGCACTGTTAGAGGGGATCCCGTGGCTCTGCTGCTGACCGTCACAAGCGGTGGCACTAAGAGGGGATCCCGTGACCCTGCTGCTCGTAGTCACATGCGGTGGCACTGTAAGAGGGGATCCCGAGACCCTGCTGCTCGTAGTCACATGCGGTGGCACTGTAAGAGGGGATCCCGTGGCCCTGCTGCTGGTAGTCACATGCGGTGGCACTGTAAGAGGGGATCCCGTGGTCCTGCTGCTGGTAGTCACATGCGGTGGCACTGTAAGAGGGGATCCCGTGGTCCTGCTGCTGGTAGTCACATGCGGTGGCACTGTAAGAGGGGATCCCGTGGCTCTGCTGCTGACCGTCACATGCGGTGGCACTGTTAGAGGGGATCCCGTGGCTCTGCTGCTGACCGTCACAAGCGGTGGCACTAAGAGGGGATCCCGTGACCCTGCTGCTCGTAGTCACATGCGGTGGCACTGTAAGAGGGGATCCCGTGGCCCTGCTGCTGGTAGTCACATGCGGTGGCACTAAGAGGGGATCCCGAGACCCTGCTGCTCGTAGTCACATGCGGTGGCACTGTAAGAGGGGATCCCGTGGCCCTGCTGCTGGTAGTCACATGCGGTGGCACTGTAAGAGGGGATCCCGTGGCCCTGCTGCTGGTAGTCACATGCGGTGGCACTGTAAGAGGGGATCCCGTGGTCCTGCTGCTGGTAGTCACATGCGGTGGCACTGTAAGAGGGGATCCCGTGGCTCTGCTGCTGACCGTCACATGCGGTGGCACTGTTAGAGGGGATCCCGTGGCTCTGCTGCTGACCGTCACAAGCGGTGGCACTAAGAGGGGATCCCGTGACCCTGCTGCTCGTAGTCACATGCGGTGGCACTGTAAGAGGGGATCCCGTGGCCCTGCTGCTGGTAGTCACATGCGGTGGCACTAAGAGGGGATCCCGAGACCCTGCTGCTCGTAGTCACATGCGGTGGCACTGTAAGAGGGGATCCCATGGCCCTGCTGCTGGTAGTCACATGCGGTGGCACTGTAAGAGGGGATCCCGTGGCCCTGCTGCTGGTAGTCACATGCGGTGGCACTGTAAGAGGGGATCCCGTGGTCCTGCTGCTGGTAGTCACATGCGGTGGCACTGTAAGAGGGGATCCCGTGGCTCTGCTGCTGACCGTCACATGCGGTGGCACTGTTAGAGGGGATCCCGTGGCTCTGCTGCTGACCGTCACAAGCGGTGGCACTAAGAGGGGATCCCGTGACCCTGCTGCTCGTAGTCACATGCGGTGGCACTGTAAGAGGGGATCCCGTGGCCCTGCTGCTGGTAGTCACATGCGGTGGCACTAAGAGGGGATCCCGAGACCCTGCTGCTCGTAGTCACATGCGGTGGCACTGTAAGAGGGGATCCCATGGCCCTGCTGCTGGTAGTCACATGCGGTGGCACTGTAAGAGGGGATCCCGTGGCCCTGCTGCTGGTAGTCACATGCGGTGGCACTAAGAGGGGATCCCGAGACCCTGCTGCTCGTAGTCACATGCGGTGGCACTGTAAGAGGGGATCCCATGGCCCTGCTGCTGGTAGTCACATGTGGTGGCACTGTAAGAGGGGATCCCGTGGCTCCGCTGCAGCAGTGGCACTAAGAGGGGATCCCGTGGCTCGGCTGCTGACCGTCACACGCGGTGGCACTAAGAGGGGATCCCGTGGCTCTGCTGCTGACCGTCACACGCGGTGGCACTAAGAGGGGATCCCGTGGCTCGGCTGCTGACCGTCACACGCGGTGGCACTAAGAGGGGATCCCGTGGCTCTGCTGCTGACCGTCACACGCGGTGGCACTAAGAGGGGATCCCGTGGCTCGGCTGCTGACCGTCACACGAGGTGGCAGACGGCCCCCAGTGCTAGCCGAGCGCTTAGCAGATAATCCAGCTTTGTTTCCTCACACTATATTTGCGATTCAGTTTTTACAGATGTGTCCACATAAAGCGCACTGAGGAAAGATGTAAGTCGCGTTAAGCAGAACGAGTGAGCGCCATGCGACTCTGTAGCGCCAAGCATCTTCTCATGCTACTTTTATCCATTCAAATGCATCCTCTTCGCATTGCTTAGTTTGAAGGTAAAAAGTCACACCATGGAACAAGTCACGACTAGTACTGTTTAACGCACAAGAAAGGAAGATGTATGTGGACACATCTTTATATATACAGTATGCACTGACTTTTTCTAAATTGAACAAAAAATAAGAATGACTAGTTACTATGAGCAACAGCATATTCCTCTATTACAAACACAATAGACGGCCAATGAAGCAATTCAATTGTTGCCTCGTTTGGGTGTCAGTGCCACTTCTGTGCGCCCCAAAAGGATACAGCAGCTATCCCAGTATAAAGTCCTGTTTTGGACGCCAAACAGCCGATTTATTGCACATTCTGCTCGCCACCCCGGGAGGAAAGTGTAGGCAGATATGCGCACCGGGACGGAACCGCCACCAAATTGCTCAGTCTGGCCTCAAATGAAGTTGCGGCGACCTAAAACAATGAAATCACCCACTAACTGTTTTAGAGGATACATAAAATCCTACATTCCAAAAACTGAGTGGGACCCAAAAACTGTGAGGTACAGATATGTCCACATACATACATCTATCCTGTGTGTGCTACAAGTCGCATTGCACATAGCGTGTGAGCACCGTGCGACTTGGTAGCGCCGAGCATCTTTTTGTGAATTTTTTTATGTAATATGCATTTTATTCGCCAAGCAGATATGTGGCATAGCTATACTCTGTGTACGGCTGCGTTTATATCTGCATGTGAACGGCTACGTTACAGTGTCATTGGCATTTTGCATGCAGTACACGCGCAGTCGTACACAGAACATAGCTATCATTTTACTCAGCAGAAGCTGCCTGTGCGTCCTAAACACATCACTGTGCCAATAAGATGACGGTTATATAGAAAAAGTCGCACAAGATGACGCACTGTGCTACAGAGTGAGACTAGAAGGGCTGTTAAACGCGCAAGGAGGCTAGATGTATCTGGACACCAGTGATGGGCTCCTGGGATCCAGCATGATCACTGACAAACAGGACTTGGAATTTCGTTGCAAAGTCATAACTCCTGAAAATAGGTATAAAAGTTACTATACTTCCACTATTGTATTTCACATCCATAAGCAGTGATTTCAGCCATGCACACACATACATACCAGTGTCATAAGCTCAGCACATGCTGGAGTATGTTACACGTCAGCCCTGGTCCCACCAGTAACGGGAGAGAGAGCAGTGGTGCTCACAGGTCATATTTCCAGAGTGCTTGGGAAGGGAACATCGTCTGACATATAAGGAATAGCTCAGTATATATGGGATAGTCTTTAGCTTAATGCAAATCATATCATGAAGGAAGATTAGGAAGAGTTTCTTACCACTAAATAGAGAGAATACAAGTGAAGTAGAGCTAAACAACAAATGTACCAATACAAAGTTATAAAATATCTATATATAGTGCATCCTGAAAGTATTCACAGCGCTTCAATTTTCCACATTTTGCTATATTACAGCCTTATTCCAAAATAGAATAAATTCATTTTTGTCCTAAAAATTCTACACACAATACCCAATAATGACAACGTGTAAAAAGTTTTTTTTTTAGATTTTTGCAAATTTAATAAACACTTAAGCTGCATACACACACAACGATTTTCTTACCAGTGATTTTATGAACGATTATCTGTCAGATTATTAAAGTGTAGTGAACAATTGTTTTTAACTACAAACGATTTTTGCATATTCCCTTAATGAAAATCGTTGAGTTGACAAGTCTGACTGAACTACAAACGTGAACATGCATGAACGATAATCGTTCATTGTTTGACTCAGAAAGTGAACAATAATCGTTCAAAAAATCGTTGTGTGTATGCAGCTTAAGAAATCACATGTACATAAGTATTCACAGCCTTTGCCATGAAGCTCAAAATTTAGCTCAGGTGCATCCTGTTTCCACTGATCATCCTTGAGATGTTCCTACAGCTTAATTGGAGTCCACCTGTGGTAAATTCAGTTGATTGGACATGATTTTGAAGGCATACACCTGTCTATATAAGATCCCACATTTGACAGTGCATGTCAGAGCACAAACCAAGCATGAAGTCCAAGGAATTGTCTGCAGACCTCCGAGACAGGATATGTACATTACATTTCAATACAAAGTGACCAAAATTATATGTACATAAAAAGTAATCATAATGGAAGAAGGAGGGGAACAAAATAAAGTCTGAAATTAGAGAAGTGGGACTGCGCTGTCTATCCTACTAAAGTTGAGATGCAGAAATATATAAATTAATGTACAATATATATATATATATATATATATATATATATATATATATATACTACTAACAAAAATCAGAAGTCACCTGATGTAAATGTAGTAAGAAAATATAAATGGGTATTCTAATACTCAATAAGTCCAAATGGTAAAAGGTGCACACATGCCTCGGTGGAAAATGAGAAAGTTGATAAAAGAAAACAGCAACAAATAGGTAATGCAGATAATGCAGGTAAATGTAGGCAATGCAGTCAATGTAGGCAATGCAGGCAATGTAGGCAATGCAGGCAATGTAGGCAATGCAGGCAATGTAGGCAATGCAGTCAATGTAGGCAATGCAGTCAATGTAGGCAATGCAGGTAATGCAGGTAATGCAGGCAATGCAGTCAATGTAGGCAATGCAGGTAATGTAGGCAATGCAGTCAATGTAGGCAATGCAGTCAATGTAGGCAATGCAGGCAATGTAGGCAATGCAGGCAATGCAGTCAATGTAGGCAATGCAGGCAATGTAGGTAATGCAGGTAATGCAGGCAATGCAGTCAATGTAAGTAATGCAGGTAATGCAGGTAATGTAGACAATGCAGGCAATGTAGGCAATGTAGGCAATGCAGTCAATGTAGGCAATGCAGTCAATGTAGGCAATGCAGTCAATGTAGGCAATGCAGTCAATGCAGTCAATGCAGGCAATGTAGGTAATGCAGGTAATGCAGGCAATGCAGTCAATGTAAGTAATGCAGGTAATGCAGGTAATGTAGGTAATGCAGGTAATGCAGGCAATGCAGTCAATGTAAGTAATGCAGGTAATGTAGTTAATGCAGTCAATGTAGGTAATGCAGGTAATGTAGTTAATGCAGTCAATGTAGGTAATGTAGTTAATGCAGGCAATGTAGGTAATGTAGGTAATGCAGGCAATGTAGGCAATGCAGGTAATGTAGGTAATGTAGGCAATGTAGGTAATGCAGTCAATGTAGGTAATGCAGGCAATGCAGTCAATGTAGGTAATGCAGGCAATGTAGGCAATGCAGTCAATGTAGGTAATGTAGGCAATGCAGATAATGCAGGTAATGTAGGCAATGCAGATAATGCAGGCAATGTAGGCAATGCAGTCAATGTAAGTAATGTAGGCAATGTAGGTAATGTAGGCAATGCAGGCAATGTAGGCAATGTAGGCAATGCAGGCAATGTAGGTAATGTAGGCAATGCAGGCAATGTAGGTAATGCAGGCAATGTAGGTAATGCAGGCAATGTAGGCAATGCAGATAATGCAGGTAATGTAGGCACTGCAGGTAATGTAGGCACTGCAGGTAATGTAGGCACTGCAGGTAATGTAGGCACTGCAGGTAATGCAGGCAATGTAGGTAATGTAGGCAATGCAGATAATGCAGGTAATGTAGGCAATGTAGGTAATGCAGGTAATGCAGGTAATGCAGTCAATGTAGGTAATGCAGGCAATGTAGGCAATGCAGTCAATGTAGGTAATGCAGGCAATGCAGTCAATGTAGGTAATGTAGGCAATGCAGATAATGCAGGTAATGTAGGCAATGCAGTCAATGTAGGTAATGTAGGCAATGCAGATAATGCAGGCAATGTAGGTAATGCAGGTAATGTAGGCAATGTAGGCAATGCAGATAATGCAGTCAATGTAGGCAATGTAGGCAATGCAGGTAATGTAGGCAATGCAGATAATGCAGTCAATGTAGGTAATGCAGATAATGCAGGTAATGCAGTCAATGTAGGTAATGTAGGCAATGCAGTCAATGTAGGTAATGCAGGCAATGTAGGCAATGCAGATAATGTAGGAAATGTAGGCAATGCAGATAATGTAGGCAATGCAGGTAATGTAGACAATGCAGTCAATGTAGGTAATGCAGGTAATGCAGGCAATGTAGGTAATGCAGACAATGTAGGTAATGCAGGCAATGTAGGCAATGCAGATAATGTAGGAAATGTAGGTAATGTAGGTAATGTAGGTAATGCAGTCAATGTAGGTAATGCAGGCAATGCAGTCAATGTAGGTAATGTAGGCAATGCAGATAATGCAGGTAATGTAGGCAATGCAGTCAATGTAGGTAATGTAGGCAATGCAGATAATGCAGGCAATGTAGGTAATGCAGGTAATGTAGGCAATGCAGATAATGCAGTCAATGTAGGTAATGTAGGCAATGCAGGCAATGTAGGTAATGTAGGCAATGCAGATAATGCAGTCAATGTAGGTAATGCAGATAATGCAGGTAATGCAGTCAATGTAGGTAATGTAGGCAATGCAGTCAATGTAGGTAATGCAGGCAATGTAGGCAATGCAGATAATGTAGGAAATGTAGGCAATGCAGATAATGTAGGCAATACAGGTAATGTAGACAATGCAGTCAATGCAGGTAATGCAGGCAATGTAGGTAATGCAGGCAATGTAGGCAATGCAGATAATGTAGGAAATGTAGGCAATGCAGATAATGTAGGCAATGCAGGTAATGTAGACAATGCAGTCAATGCAGGTAATGCAGGCAATGTAGGTAATGCAGGCAATGTAGGTAATGCAGGCAATGTAGGCAATGTAGGAAATGTAGGCAATGCAGATAATGTAGGCAATGCAGGTAATGTAGACAATGCAGTCAATGTAGGTAATGCAGGTAATGCAGGCAATGTAGGTAATGCAGGCAATGTAGGTAATGCAGGCAATGTAGGCAATGCAGATAATGCAGTCAATGTAGGTAATGCAGATAATGCAGGTAATGCAGGCAATGTAGTCAATGCAGGTAATGCAGTCAATGTAGGTAATGCAGGCAATGTAGGCAATGCAGATAATGCAGGTAATGTAGGCAATGTAGGTAATGCAGGCAATGTAGGTAATGTAGGCAATGCAGATAATGTAGGAAATGTAGGCAATGCAGATAATGTAGGCAATGCAGGTAATGTAGACAATGCAGTCAATGTAGGTAATGCAGGCAATGTAGGTAATGCAGGCAATGTAGGTAATGCAGGCAATGTAGGTAATGCAGGCAATGTAGGCACTGCAGGTAATGTAGGCACTGCAGGTAATGTAGGCAATGCAGATAATGCAGGTAATGTAGGCAATGTAGGTAATGCAGGCAATGTAGGTAATGCAGGCAATGCAGATAATGTAGGAAATGTAGGCAATGCAGATAATGTAGGCAATGCAGGTAATGTAGACAATGCAGTCAATGTAGGTAATGCAGGCAATGTAGGTAATGCAGGCAATGTAGGTAATGCAGGCAATGTAGGCAATGTAGGCACTGCAGGTAATGTAGGCAATGTAGGCACTGCAGGTAATGTAGGCACTGCAGGTAATGTAGGCAATGTAGGCACTGCAGGTAATGTAGGCACTGCAGGTAATGTAGGCACTGCAGGTAATGCAGGCACTGCACCTTCAGGTGGTTGGTGCCATGAATGGTGTCCACAACGTTATTGTAACCAAGTTCACAGGTGGTTTCCCTTATTGTCCTGGAGAATATAAGCAGCTTGGTGCATTTGGACTTATTGAGTATTGGAATACCCATTTATGTTTTTACACTGTTCATTTTATATTGCATTATGGTCTCTACATCTTGAGACCCTTTATAATGTTCATCCACTATTAAACATATTTAGCTTTTTCATCTGCCACTGTATTTGCATTCATATTACATATTTACTATATTCAAATTCATTGTTATATTTATTGTCACTTATTATTTTGCATCAATTCTTGTATATTATGTAGATTGCGCCAAAAACAAAATAAAAGTGCCAGTTCCCAGCAATTTCAATGACGCTTTCTCACCAATATTTGGCCAGTAAAATGCCGTGGCTCCATATAGACGACATGGAGGACATATAAGGGCCACAAAAGCAAAACTGAGCTCTTAAAAAAACCATAAACAGAAAATGAGATTATTCAACAGAAATTTCTCTGTAGCAGATTCCATCCATTGTAGTTTCCAAGCCCCTCGCACCCTGCACCAACCAATCCACACATAGCATGCAACGGAGGCAGAGATGAACATTTGTAGACTGCGCCTGCTCGGTTTCAGTACTGCGTACACAAGTAATGTAGTGTCGCGCAACCGTCCGCAAAATTAAATCCACTATGGGTTATACAGAATAGTACACAAGATAAGAAACGGCACTGATGAGGAGTACACATAGGGGCTCTGCGTATGGGCTGGTATACACATTAGTTCTGTGCTCACAATGTGGGAGAATCTATGGGCAATCTACTCCAACTTAGCACCAGGCCCTGTATTTCTGCCAAGCAAGCCTGCAAATCGGTCAGTGACTTTCTGCATCTTTACATAGAGATGAACCTCCTTTCCAACACATCCACTAATAAATATAAATATATTTATGCACATTTACACACACACAAATGTGTCCTTCTACTTCTATCCTCAATACTTCACACAAACCGACTTGTCACCAGGTCCCGTACAGCTCTGCTAGCGTTGGGCGTCTTTTTTTGCCGGAAAAGCATACAAGTCGCAATGCACGACAATTAGGATGCACCAGCAGACTGCGCTGAGTAATGTGATATGTGACACCTGTATATCTGTGTGCTCCTGAGTCTGTATATAGCAGACTGCGCTGAGTAATGTGATATGTGACACCTGTATATCTGTGTGCTCCTGAGTCTGTATATAGGAGACTGTGCTGAGTAATGTGATATGTGACACCTGTATATCTGTGTGCTCCTGAGTCTGTATATAGGAGACTGTGCTGAGTAATGTGATATGTGACACCTGTATATCTGTGTGCTCCTGAGTCTGTATATAGGAGACTGTGCTGAGTAACGTGATATGTGACACCTGTATATCTGTGTGCTCCTGAGTCTGTATATGGGAGACTGCGCTGAGTAATGTGATATGTGACACCTGTATATCTGTGTGCTCCTGAGTCTGTATATAGGAGACTGTGCTGAGTAATGTGATATGTGACACCTGTATATCTGTGTGCTCCTGAGTCTGTATATGGAGACTGTGCTGAGTAATGTGATATGTGACACCTGTGTATCTGTGTGCTCCTGAGTCTGTATATGGGAGACTGCACTGAGTAATGTGATATGTGACACCTGTATATCTGTGTGCTCCTGAGTCTGTATATGGGAGACTGCGCTGAGTAATGTGATATGTGACACCTGTATATCTGTGTGCTCCTGAGTCTGTATATGGGAGACTGCGCTGAGTAATGTAATATGTGACACCTGTGTATCTGTGTGCTCCTGAGTCTGTATATGGGAGACTGCGCTGAGTGATGTGACACCTGTATATCTGTGTGCTCCTGAGTCTGTATATGGGAGACTGCGCTGAGTAATGTGATATGTGACACCTGTATATCTGTGTGCTCCTGAGTCTGTATATCGGAGACTGTGCTCAGTAATGTGATATGTGACACCTGTATATCTGTGTGCTCCTGAGTCTGTATATGGGAGACTGTGCTGAGTAATGTGATATGTGACACCTGTATATCTGTGTGCTCCTGAGTCTGTATATAGGAGACTGCGCTGAGTAATGTGATATGTGACACCTGTATATCTGTGTGCTCCTGAGAATGTATATAGGAGACTGTGCTGAGTAATGTGATATGTGACACCTGTATATCTGTGTGCTCCTGAGTATGTATATAGGAGACTGCGCTGAGTAATGTGATATGTGACACCTGTATATCTGTGTGCTCCTGAGTCTGTATATGGGAGACTGCGCTGTGTAATGTGATATGTGACACCTGTATATCTGTGTGCTCCTGAGTATGTATATAGGAAACTGTGCTGAGTAATGTGATATGTGACACCTGTATATCTGTGTGCTCCTGAGTCTGTATATAGGAGACTGTGCTGAGTAATGCGATATGTGACACCTGTATATCTGTGTGCTCCTGAGTCTGTATATGGGAGACTGCGCTGAGTAATGTGATATGTGACACCTGTATATCTGTGTGCTCCTGAGTCTGTATATAGGAGACTGTGCTGAGTAATGCGATATGTGACACCTGTATATCTGTGTGCTCCTGAGTCTGTATATGGGACACTGCGCTGAGTAATGTGATATGTGACACCTGTATATCTGTGTGCTCCTGAGTCTGTATATGGGAGACTGCGCTGAGTAATGTGATATGTGACACCTGTATATCTGTGTGCTCCTGAGTCTGTATATGGGAGACTGCGCTGAGTAATGTGATATGTGACACCTGTATATCTGTGTGCTCCTGAGTCTGTATATGGGAGACTGCGCTGAGTAATGTGAAATCTGACACCTGTATATCAGTGTGCTCCTGAGTCTGTATATGGGACACTGCGCTGAGTAATGTGATATGTGACACCTGTATATCTGTGTGCTCCTGAGTATGGGAGACTGCGCTGAGTAATGTGATATGTGACACCTGTATATCTGTGTGCTCCTGAGTCTGTATATAGGAGACTGTGCTGAGTAATGTGATATGTGACACCTGTATATCTGTGTGCTCCTGAGTCTGTATATAGGAGACTGCACTGAGCAATGTGATATGTGACACCTGTATATCTGTGTGCTCATGAGTCTGTATATGGGAGACTGTGCTGAGTAATGTGATATGTGACACCTGTATATCGGTGTGCTCCTGAGTCTGTATATAGGAGACTGTGCTGAGTAATGTGATATGTGACACCTGTATATCTGTGTGCTCCTCAGTCTGTATATAGGAGGCTGCGCTGAGTAATGTGATATGTGACACCTGTATATCTGTGTGCTCCTGAGTCTGTATATAGGAGACTGCGCTGAGTAATGTGATATGTGACACCTGTATATCTGTGTGCTCCTGAGTCTGTATAAGGGAGACTGTGCTGAGTAATGTGATATGTGACACCTGTATATCTGTGTGCTCCTGAGTCTGTATAAGGGAGACTGTGCTGAGTAATGTGATATGTGACACATGTATATCTGTGTGCTCCTGAGTCTGTATATAGGAGACTGCGCTGAGTAATGTGATATGTGACACCTGTATATCTGTGTGCTCCTGAGTCTGTATAAGGGAGACTGTGCTGAGTAATGTGATATGTGACACCTGTATATCTGTGTGCTCCTGAGTCTGTATAAGGGAGACTGTGCTGAGTAATGTGATATGTGACACCTGTATATCTGTGTGCTCCTGAGTCTGTATATAGGAGACTGCGCTGAGTAATGTGATATGTGACACCTGTATATCTGTGTGCTCCTGAGTCTGTATATAGGAGACTGCGCTGAGTAATGTGATATGTGACACCTGTATATCTGTGTGCTCCTGAGTCTGTATATAGGAGACTGTGCAGAGTAATGTGATATGTGACACCTGTATATCTGTGTGCTCCTGAGTCTGTATATGGGAGACTGTGCTGAGTAATTTGATATGTGACATCTGTATATCTGTGTGCTCCTGAGTCTGTATATAGGAGACTGCGCTGAGTAATGTGACACCTGTATATCTGTGTGCTCCTGAGTCTGTATATGGAGACTGCGCTGAGTAATGTGATATGTGACACCTGTATATCTGTGTGCTCCTGAGTCTGTATATAGGAGACTGCGCTGAGTAATGTGATATGTGACACCTGTATATCTGTGTGCTCCTGAGTCTGTATATGGGAGACTGCGCTGAGTAATGTGATATGTGACACCTGTATATCTGTGTGCTCCTGAGTCTGTATATAGGAGACTGCGCTGAGTAATGTGACACATGTATATCTGTGTGCTCCTGAGTCTCTATATGGGAGACTGCGCTGAGTAATGTGATATGTGACACCTGTATATCTGTGTGCTCCTGAGTCTGTATATAGGAGACTGCGCTGAGTAATGTGACACCTGTATATCTGTGTGCTCCTGAGTCTGTATATGGAGACTGCGCTGAGTAATGTGATATGTGACACCTGTATATCTGTGTGCTCCTGAGTCTGTATATAGGAGACTGTGCTGAGTAATGTGACACCTGTATATCTGTGTGCTCCTGAGTCTGTATATGGGAGACTGCGCTGAGTAATGTGATATGTGACACCTGTATATCTGTGTACTCCTGAGTCTGTATATGGAGACTGCGCTGAGTAATGTGATATGTGACACCTGTATATCTGTGTGCTCCTGAGTCTGTATATAGGAGACTGCGCTGAGTAATGTGATATGTGACACCTGTATATCTGTGTGCTCCTGAGTCTGTATATAGGAGACTGTGCAGAGTAATGTGATATGTGACACCTGTATATCTGTGTGCTCCTGAGTCTGTATATGGGAGACTGTGCTGAGTAATGTGATATGTGACACCTGTATATCTGTGTGCTCCTGAGTCTGTATATGGGAGACTGTGCTGAGTAATGTGATATGTGACACCTGTATATCTGTGTGCTCCTGAGTATGTATATGGGAGACTGCGCTGAGTAATGTGATATGTGACACCTGTATATCTGTGTGCTCCTGAGTCTGTATATAGGAGACTGTGCTGAGTAATGTGATATGGGACACCTGTATATCTGTGTGCTCCTGAGTCTGTATATGGGAGACTGCGCTGAGTAATGTGATATGTGACACCTGTATATCTGTGTGCTCCTGAGTCTGTATATGGGAGACTGCGCTGAGTAATGTGATATGTGACACCTGTATATCTGTGTGCTCCTGAGTCTGTATATAGGAGACTGCACTGAGTAATGTGATATGTGACACCTGTATATCTGTGTGCTCCTGAGTCTGTATATGGGAGACTGCGCTGAGTAATGTGATATGTGACACCTGTATATCTGTGTGCTCCTGAGTCTGTATATAGGAGACTGCGCTGAGTAATGTGATATGTGACACCTGTATATCTGTGTGCTCCTGAGTCTGTATATGGAGACTGCGCTGAGTAATGTGATATGTGACACCTGTATATCTGTGTGCTCCTGAGTCTGTATATAGGAGACTGTGCTGAGTAATGTGACACCTGTATATCTGTGTGCTCCTGAGTCTGTATATGGGAGACTGCGCTGAGTAATGTGATATGTGACACCTGTATATCTGTGTACTCCTGAGTCTGTATATGGAGACTGCGCTGAGTAATGTGATATGTGACACCTGTATATCTGTGTGCTCCTGAGTCTGTATATAGGAGACTGCGCTGAGTAATGTGATATGTGACACCTGTATATCTGTGTGCTCCTGAGTCTGTATATAGGAGACTGTGCAGAGTAATGTGATATGTGACACCTGTATATCTGTGTGCTCCTGAGTCTGTATATGGGAGACTGTGCTGAGTAATGTGATATGTGACACCTGTATATCTGTGTGCTCCTGAGTCTGTATATGGGAGACAGTGCTGAGTAATGTGATATGTGACACCTGTATATCTGTGTGCTCCTGAGTATGTATATGGGAGACTGCGCTGAGTAATGTGATATGTGACACCTGTATATCTGTGTGCTCCTGAGTCTGTATATAGGAGACTGTGCTGAGTAATGTGATATGGGACACCTGTATATCTGTGTGCTCCTGAGTCTGTATATGGGAGACTGCGCTGAGTAATGTGATATGTGACACCTGTATATCTGTGTGCTCCTGAGTCTGAATATGGGAGACTGCGCTGAGTAATGTGATATGTGACACCTGTAAATCTGTGTGCTCCTGAGTCTGTATATGGGAGACTGCACTGAGTAATGTGATATGTGACACCTGTATATCTGTGTGCTCCTGAGTCTGTATATGGGAGACTGCGCTGAGTAATGTGATACCTGTATATCTGTGTGCTCCTGAGTCTGTATATAGGAGACTGCGCTGAGTAATGTGATATGTGACACCTGTATATCTGTGTGCTCCTGAGTCTGTATATGGAGACTGCGCTGAGTAATGTGATATGTGACACCTGTATATCTGTGTGCTCCTGAGTCTGTATATAGGAGACTGTGCTGAGTAATGTGACACCTGTATATCTGTGTGCTCCTGAGTCTGTATATGGGAGACTGCGCTGAGTAATGTGATATGTGACACCTGTATATCTGTGTACTCCTGAGTCTGTATATGGAGACTGCGCTGAGTAATGTGATATGTGACACCTGTATATCTGTGTGCTCCTGAGTCTGTATATAGGAGACTGCGCTGAGTAATGTGATATGTGACACCTGTATATCTGTGTGCTCCTGAGTCTGTATATAGGAGACTGTGCAGAGTAATGTGATATGTGACACCTGTATATCTGTGTGCTCCTGAGTCTGTATATGGGAGACTGTGCTGAGTAATGTGATATGTGACACCTGTATATATGTGTGCTCCTGAGTCTGTATATGGGAGACTGTGCTGAGTAATGTGATATGTGACACCTGTATATCTGTGTGCTCCTGAGTCTGTATATGGGAGACAGTGCTGAGTAATGTGATATGTGACACCTGTATATCTGTGTGTTCCTGAGTATGTATATGGGAGACTGCGCTGAGTAATGTGATATGTGACACCTGTATATCTGTGTGCTCCTGAGTCTGTATATAGGAGACTGTGCTGAGTAATGTGATATGGGACACCTGTATATCTGTGTGCTCCTGAGTCTGTATATGGGAGACTGCGCTGAGTAATGTGATATGTGACACCTGTATATCTGTGTGCTCCTGAGTCTGTATATGGGAGACTGCGCTGAGTAATGTGATATGTGACACCTGTATATCTGTGTGCTCCTGAGTCTGTATATAGGAGACTGCACTGAGTAATGTGATATGTGACACCTGTATATCTGTGTGCTCCTGAGTCTGTATATGGGAGACTGTGCTGAGTAATGTGATATGTGACACCTCTATATCTGTGTGCTCCTGAGTCTGTATATAGGAGACTGCGCTGAGTAATGTGATATGTGACACCTGTATATCTGTGTGCTCCTGAGTCTGTATATGGGAGACTGCGCTGAGTAATGTGATATGTGACACCTGTATATCTGTGTGCTCCTGAGTCTGTATATAGGAGACTGCGCTGAGTAATGTGATATGTGACACCTGTATATCTGTGTGCTCCTGAGTCTGTATATGGGAGACTGCGCTGAGTAATGTGATATGGGACACCTGTATATCTGTGTGCTCTTGAGTCTGTATATGGGAGACTGCGCTGAGTAATGTGATATGTGACACCTGTATATCTGTGTGCTCCTGAGTCTGTATATGGGAGACTGCGCTGAGTAATGTGATATGTGACACCTGTATATCTGTGTACTCCTGAGTCTGTATATGGAGACTGCGCTGAGTAATGTGATATGTGACACCTGTATATCTGTGTGCTCCTGAGTCTGTATATAGGAGACTGCGCTGAGTAATGTGATATGTGACACCTGTATATCTGTGTGCTCCTGAGTCTGTATATAGGAGACTGTGCAGAGTAATGTGATATGTGACACCTGTATATCTGTGTGCTCCTGAGTCTGTATATGGGAGACTGTGCTGAGTAATGTGATATGTGACACCTGTATATATGTGTGCTCCTGAGTCTGTATATGGGAGACTGTGCTGAGTAATGTGATATGTGACACCTGTATATCTGTGTGCTCCTGAGTCTGTATATGGGAGACAGTGCTGAGTAATGTGATATGTGACACCTGTATATCTGTGTGCTCCTGAGTATGTATATGGGAGACTGCGCTGAGTAATGTGATATGTGACACCTGTATATCTGTGTGCTCCTGAGTCTGTATATAGGAGACTGTGCTGAGTAATGTGATATGGGACACCTGTATATCTGTGTGCTCCTGAGTCTGTATATGGGAGACTGCGCTGAGTAATGTGATATGTGACACCTGTATATCTGTGTGCTCCTGAGTCTGTATATGGGAGACTGCGCTGAGTAATGTGATATGTGACACCTGTATATCTGTGTGCTCCTGAGTCTGTATATAGGAGACTGCACTGAGTAATGTGATATGTGACACCTGTATATCTGTGTGCTCCTGAGTCTGTATATGGGAGACTGTGCTGAGTAATGTGATATGTGACACCTCTATATCTGTGTGCTCCTGAGTCTGTATATAGGAGACTGCGCTGAGTAATGTGATATGTGACACCTGTATATCTGTGTGCTCCTGAGTCTGTATATGGGAGACTGCGCTGAGTAATGTGATATGTGACACCTGTATATCTGTGTGCTCCTGAGTCTGTATATAGGAGACTGCGCTGAGTAATGTGATATGTGACACCTGTATATCTGTGTGCTCCTGAGTCTGTATATGGGAGACTGCGCTGAGTAATGTGATATGGGACACCTGTATATCTGTGTGCTCTTGAGTCTGTATATGGGAGACTGCGCTGAGTAATGTGATATGTGCCACCTGTATATCTGTGTGCTCCTGAGTCTGTATATGGGAGACTGTGCTGAGTGATGTGACACCTGTATATCTGTGTGCTCCTGAGTCTGTATATGGGAGACTGCGCTGAGTAATGTGATATGTGACACCTGTATATCTGTGTGCTCCTGAATCTGTATATAGGAGACTGCACTGAGTAATGTGGTAGGTGACACCTGTATATCTGTGTGTAAGGCCACATCTGTGTATATATAAACATTCCTAGTATTGTCGCTACTTGCTCTTTAATCGATTACAGAATTCCTGTCCCAGCAATAGCCATGAGGAGCTGACAATAGGTCTCCTATCCTAATAGGAACAGAGGACAGACTGTCACACTCCTAAACGCTCCTTTGCCTTTACATTCGTCCTGCCTGCTCTATAAATACTGTGCAGCTGTCTCTCCCTATGGAAGCTGATCCTGAATGGGGTCTTTCCAGCTCTGACCTCTGAACAGTAATGTACCCTAAAGGCACCGCCTTAATGACAGCTGATATGAATGGCGCTGTTTACGTGCTGTAGGCCCAGAGCTACACAGACACATTCAGTCTCAGGATGACATTTGATGCATATAGACGCACAAGCTGTATACTATTTACCGCTCCCACACAAAGGAATATAGAAACACCCAGTACAACCTTTATTGATGACAATTCAATTCTTTGGTGCCTTCCAGCCTGTAATACTATTGTCTAATAGAGTATAAGCTGGGAGCAGGGCCCCTAACCTCTCTCTCTTATCACCAGACTTCGTTTTGTTCCCAGATGTAAAGCACAAGAAGATATGGGGGGTTGGCGCTATTTTAATGTAAATAAATACATCTAAACTTATTATTTATAAAAAGAAAAAAAAATCTGGCGCTCCATCATAAGGCAGCTGGTAAGGGGGTTGTCAGCCCCGACAAATATAAAAAATAAAAATAAATAAAAAAGTAAAATATCAGAGCTAGAGAAACAATATTTGCATGATGGATGGTTTAAAAATAAAAAAACATTAGAGTTATTAAAATTCTCAATATAAACATATTCAATGGTAATCACCAGCGATATCTATCTATCTGGGTTTGGAGGTGTCCGGCGTTCCTGGCTTCCTGGTCATGTGATTTACTCTAGTCACATGTTAGCCCATCAGCATATAGCTGTACGTCACTCATTCATATTAGTCACATGATCAGTCCCACCCAGATACACCTTAATGTAATGTGGAAAGACCTCTGGGGCTCCATATACTCATATTTCTGGATAACCTTGCTGTGACCGGACGCCTTTCGTCTAGGCCGGCCCTGGTCACGGGCTAGCGCTTTCGGAATCTCAATCACCGTCAGTGACCGCCTGTCACTGACTCCGCCCACTGCGCCATGGGCGTGTAATGATGCTGCTACCACCAAACTCTACCATTGGTGTTTCGAACCGCTTATTAGGTACACTCAGGCTCCTACCTCGGCACCTGGAACCACTTCTGCTGCGTATGCGTTTGAGTAGCTGCAGACACACCTCCTGTTTGATGTCGGCTGTTCCCCCCTGATCCCTCACAATGGACCAGGTCTGCACGGTAGCTGGCAGAGGGCTTGAACTTGGAGACACGGAGCTCTTACCCAGAACAGCAGGAGAACGGAATAGCGTTTGGCGCAATTCTGTTGGTCGCAGGATTGAGGCAATTGAAGTAAAGGCAAACGTCTTTATTTGCTCAATGTCTTAAAGAAGACTCAACCTTCCGAATGAAGGGGAATAATCAGCATACAGGAGTCTTATCAGCAATTCTTCTCCACAAAGGATTTTCAAAGATGTACACATACAGGGCTCACAGTCCCTCTTTTTATATCATTCTTACACACAATATCACAGGGGCAAATCTGCCCTGTGTTCCTCTCAACCAATCATGATTCCTCAGAAAATATAATTTAACAGCATATTACATTTCAAAGGAGTCACCCAAACCTAAACAAAACTGATTTATCATACAGTATAACATGCTGACATAACATTTCACAGTTAATAGTAAATTTCATTCATCCTTCCCAATGGAAGTATCAATCAGTTTGGCATTCCCAACCTTAACACATTCAGTGACATCCAAAAGGTTCTTAACAACAAATTGTCTTTTCAAAGTAAGTTCTGTACATGAAGTGTTTGGCTATATGACACCATCACACAGAGACCTTCCAGCCAGAGTTCACTGACCACAACAGGTCTTCCTATCCATCAGACCTCCTGCTAGTTTCTGCAGACACAGAGGCAGGTCATGTCATATTTATTTATTACCAGTTATTTATATAGCGCACACATATACCGCAGCGCTTTACAGAGAATATCATTCACATCTGTCCCTGCCCCAGTGGAGCTTACAATCTATATTCCCTATGACATGCACACGCACATACACCCTATGGTCAATTTTTTGTGGGGAGCCTATTAACCTACCAGTATATTTTTGGAGTATGGGAGGAAACCCACGCACGCATAGAGAGAATATACAAACTCCACAAAGAGCCGTGGTGGGAATCGAACCCATGACCTCAGTGCTGTGAGGCAATAATGCTAACCATTACACCATACAGGCATATATTCAAGAAGTGCATTTTGTCTACAAAATATACATTAAAACCATATAGTGCATTAAATTAAATATACTCTGCTCCATGCACTAATGCATTGCAGAGCAGCTGCAGTGCATTACAGCAATACATATATACTTTAATACAGTTTATTATAAACCATGTGCAGTGTGCTTTTACACTGTGTCCTCACTGGGACCGTAACTGTTTCAGCGCAGGTCGCAGTGGCTCCCAGCGTGCAGCCACCCTCTACCCACACTCCCCCAGTGCAGCCACCCTCTACCCACGCTCCACCAGTGCAGCCACCCTCTACCCACGCTCCACCAGTGCAGCCACCCTCTACCCACGCTCCACCAGTGCAGCCACCCTCTACCCACGCTCCCCCAGTGCAGCCACGCTCTACCTACGCTCCCCCAGTGCAGCCACGCTCTACCCACGCTCCCCCAGTGCAGCCACGCTCTACCCACGCTCCCCCAGTGCAGCCACGCTCTACCCACGCTCCCCCAGTGCAGCCACGCTCTACCCACGCTCCCCCAGTGCAGCCACGCTCTACCCACGCTCCCCCAGTGCAGCCACGCTCTACCCACGCTCCCCCAGTGCAGCCACGCTCTACCCACGCTCCCCCAGTGCAGCCACGCTCCCCCAGTGCAGCCACACTCTACCCCGATGTCATATCCAATTATAGCCAGGTTTTTTTGTGTGGATAATTACTATTTCTTGCCCGAAAAAACTTCGGATCCGCAAAAAGCCGCAGACTTATGTACTTTCAAGACTGTGATACAGACTGATTCAAGCACCACTCATAGGAGCGCTGTGTATGTGTGTGGCACTGGCCGCAAACGCGGACACGGTCTTACAACAAGTTTTGGCGTTACAGCGTGGAACGCAATCCGGAAGTGTGGTCTGGGAGGGCCTGTAGTTTATAGAACTCTGAGCACTGGAATTTAGATCGGCTGGGAATGGCACTGACCTCTTCTTTACTTAGTGGTAAGTGCAAGTGTGGCCGGAGGCCAGCCACACGTAGTAAAATGGCTGCCACGGCACTGAAGGGGTTAACCCCCATACTGCGGCGCCATATTTGAAATATACAGGCTCTAGGCGCCCATTGTAAATGTATAGAAGGGGTCATTGGCACTGAGATTGCCTCCTGTGTGTCTGAGCTGTTGGGTACAAAGACAGCATTTTCCATGATTCCCTGCATATAGGAGAAAGACTAAAGACAATACTATTGCTGGTTATCCTACATAGATAGTTTGACTGTGTGATAAATATATCAAAGGATGAATGTCATTTACTATCTCCTGTGAAATGTTATATAGACAGGTTAGGAGACCGTTATACTGGATGATAAATCAGGTTGTGTTTAGGAAGTATAAAAGGGAAAAGGAATGTGGGAAAACTTTTGCACTAGTAGGTGTTTTTATAACGGTAAGTAACGAGAACGCCCCAACTTAATTATCAAATGTCATTATTTATAAAGTTGATGGGGGTGCTGCCAAGGACAATATTGGATTATTGTAACAACACAAAAAGAGAGAAGAATGTCCTCTTTGTTGGCGCACTAAAGGTTAGTTTAAAATATAACTTTTATTCATTATGCTAAAAATTAAACATGAACTCATAACGTGAAATATAACAGAAATATTGTATGTAATAAAAATATATTAAATAAGTGATGGTGTCTTGTGTCCCAATTAATAATATCGATCAAGTCATATATTTACTCATCATTGTGGTTATGCTCTGCATTTAAGCTGTGATCTTATATAAAAAGTCAGTTGATACAGCAAATAAAGAACGCTCTGATCCAGCTCTGATGTCTATCACACAGTATAAATAATAAATAACAAGTATCTTGATTGCTCAACAAAGTTGCAATTCAGAAAAGCACAAATGTTTTCTTGGCCACTAGATGTCACTATCAACTAAAAGGGCCTAAATGTCAATGATGTGCATAAGTTTGATATCGATCCAATAACATTATAATTTCCAACCCTATATTAAATCATACAAAATGTCAATGACTGTATAGAGTTGGATAAAGCCACAAATGATGGCAAATTTTATAGTGAGTATTCTTGATGACCGTATAATCTTAAATAAAGATCGATTTAGGAGCTGTGTATGCTCATTTAAGATCCCAAAATATAGGATCAGTTCAAGTATTAAATCCCTCTTAATTTAAGGAGTGTCTGGTACTGACAAAATCCCTGACTCTTAAATATGAATATTACTTGATGGTTGAGTAATCAAAAAACCACTGAGCAAAATTTCTGCTCAGGATTATTCTTATGCTGCTGGCATACAATATATTATATTGCGTTCTGCACCACGCACTATTCAAGTTAGGCATTATTATATCGCAGTAAGAAAAAATGAAAAATGCTAGCCTGCATGCTGCCAATTATATACTACTGCCACGTGCACAGCGTAGTGCTTATATTTATATTGAGCACTGTTATAATAATACTGGAACTGAGTAGTCTGAAAAGTCAAACACTGGGCACTAGCTCCACTCAGGATTGTTTCTGCCAAACAGGTCTATTGTTATGCTGTATATTATATCTGATTGTGCATCCTGCGCTGTTGGATTGGAGCAATGTTATACCACAATAAGAGAAGATACATCAATTGGACTGCCGCTAGCCTGCACATGACATATTAGGTATGGCTGACACGTGCATAGCGTGCTGAATTAGCAGTCATGTCAGGTGCTATTTAGCCTGAACTGGGCTATATCATAACAGAATATCAAGCGCTAATAATTCTAAATAGCGCTGCAACAAACTGCCTATTGCGTTGAGCACATATATCACGAGCTGTTGATTGGTGATATCGCTATAGCATAGCACACATAGATAGAGTAGTTAGATATTAATACATTTATATTGGGAAACACACATCTGAGTAGTGAAAACTACTCCCACCGCCGACGTACGTTTCACATTTACAAGTTTTGTCAAGGAAGTAACTGCTCTTATGTGGTAGATTAGAAAGGAGGAAATTGGGTGACTCCTGAAATGGAAGATGTGGTTATTTCTATTTTGTGAGACATCATGATTTACCCCCCCCCCCCCCTGTGATATTGTGTATAAGAATGATATAAAAAGAGGGACTGTGAGCCCTGTATGAATGTACCTTCTTGAACATCACTGATTTTACTGCTGTAACATTTTGTTATGCTGTAACGCCTTAAAGCTGAGGGAAAGGTATTTTTCAAGACTACTGAGCAATAAACATCTTTGCCTTTATGACTGTATTTGCATCCTGCGATAACAGAATTGCACCAAACGCAAATCGGTTCTCCGGCTGTCCTGGATTGAGCCCAGGTGACTCCAAGCTAAAGCCCTCTGCCAGCTACCGTGCAGAGCCTGTGAGGGATCAGGAGGAATCAGCCGACACCAATCAGAAGGTGTGGCCGCAGCTAGTCGACGCATACACAGCAGTAAGTGGTTCCAAACGCAGACTGAAGGAATTAGGAGGTGGCAGCAATGTTACACACCCACGGCGCAGTGGGTGGAGTCAGTAACAGGAGCTTACTGACGGTAATAAAGATTCCCTGATACCCCAAGATCCATTGGGGATCAAAACCCAATCTGTGATCGGCCGGCGAGTGAGGTCATCCGGTCACTCATCTTTTTATGACTTGCTAGCAATAGTCATTACCTGTGTTTTGATGTGATGGGGATGACTGCAGCATAGGTTATATAGCGCCATACTGCTACAGTGCAATGTCTGTCCTTTCATCAATCTGATTTACATCAGCTGACCACTTGGCTCTGATGTAGGTCATAATCTTAAGGTGCATACATACGTAACAATTTTTTGAACGATTTGTCGTTAACGTTCAAAAAATGGTTCATTTTTTAGTTATAACGATGAACGATAGAAATAAAAAGAAAACCACACCAAAGCGCAACCGTGCTGGCAGCAAAGAAATACCATAAAAACAAGTCACCCTAACTTGCAGAACACATATAAAAACAAAAACAATAGGATAAACAATCCTTGCGCCGGCACTTTTCCAATGGACGTTTTTTTTTGGGGGGGGGGGTTTTGGAATAACCAAATCTTCTTATCAATGTGTGTTTGGAAATCCCGTCAGTACATGCAAATAAAACATATAATGTATGGTATTAGCAATAATTCCAAAAATTGCTTATAGATGACACCTCTGAACGGAAACCATATAGGAGACCCCTCAAACCAATGTCCTCATGTGTCAGATGGAAAACTTGCACCTCATGCAGTGTGAAAACATATATATAAATTCTCACATTAATGTTACCTAGAAAAAATGTGAGTGAATCACTTCAAGATTTCTTTAACCCTATAAGCTAATGATCAGCAAAGAATGCTTATGTTAAAGCTTACTTGAAACAGGCGTGTAGTAAAACTGTAAAGGTTTCTCTCTCTTTTCAACCATACAGGATGCCCATATAAAGAAGAAAAAACTATATATGGTGCAGTAGGTCTATATGAAAAAAGGTGGGGGTTAGCCCTCGTACCAGATAGATGGTAAACAGCGTTCACATGATATGCACAATGATGCAGGATTGGTGGAACCCGGGTATTCCACTGCTGCAGATACATAAACATGGTCCAGCCTTAGGTACTCAGGTAAGCCTCCACTGCTGCAGATACATAAACATGGTCCAGCCTTAGGTACTCAGGTAAAGCCTCCACTGCTGCAGATACATAAACATGGTCCAGCCTTAGGTACTCAGGTAAAGCCTCCACTGCTGCAGATACATAAACATGGTCCAGCCTTAGGTACTCAGGTAAGCCTCCACTGCTGCAGATACATAAAAATGGTCCAGCCTTAGGTACTCAGGTAAGCCTCCACTGCTGCAGATACATAAAAATGGTCCAGCCTTAGGAACTCAGGTAAGCCTCCACTGCTGCAGATACATAAAAATGGTCCAGCCTTAGGTACTCAGGTAAGCCTCCACTGCTGCAGATACATAAAAATGGTCCAGCCTTAGGTACTCAGGTAAGCCTCCACTGCTCCTTCTGACATGTTTCAACACCTCCGGGTGTGTTTTTCAAAGTGGAGTGGTATAATAAAAAGCGGACTTAAATACCCGCGTACCGGAAGATGATTTACGCGATATATACGGAGAGCCTAGATAAATTAAAAGGTAGCTAACCTGATGTTCAGGCATGATTTACCTGTATCCGCGACTATAGCCAGTCCAAAACATCGTTCCATAGACAAACAGAGCTGCAAGACAATCGTTCAAGCACGCTCCCGTTCGTAGTTATCGTTCATCGTCCATTTCAGACTGTCCAACATAATGATTTTCATTAAGGGAAGGAACATATTTAGTTCATCGTTCATTACACTTCAAAAAATTGTTTTACTTTTTCAAGGGAAAATCTGACAGAAAATCGTTTTGTGTGTGTATGCAGCTTTAATAAGCAATATTACTGTATTTAGTAACATTCAGTCTTCGGGGCAGCTTGATGAGGGGGGGCAGCTTGATGAGCGGGGGCAGCTTGATGAGCGGGGGCAGCTTGATGAGGGTATGCACAAAGTGTGGTTAAACTAAGTGAGCTTTCTGGACAGTTAAAAAAACAGTTGAACAAACATTGAACATCTAAGGCCAGGAAATTACATCATTCTTTGAAAGTTGAAAATATTTTCACCAAAAAATGTTAATTTCCAAAACACAAAGTACCAAACCTTATTTTTATCATTTCACTCTATGAGTCTCCTCTTATGGGGCATATACACTAGACGGTAAAACTGAACGATAACTATATCGTTCAACGATATATCGTTCATATTGTCTAGGGCAGGGGTGGGTAATAAGCGGCCCTCCAGATGTTGTTGAAATCCCAGCATGCCTTGCAACAGTTTTAGCACAGCCAAATAGGAAAACTAAGCTGGGATGTGTAGTTGCACAACAGCTGGGGGGCCGCTTATTGCCCACCCCTAGTCTTGTGTGTATAGCCCAAACGACCAGTCGGCTGTACATGCAGCCCAATCGGGGGATATCGTGAGCGATAAGTGTGTATACACTTGCCGATGCCGGCACCCCCGCTGACAATGTCGCCGCATATACAAGTCGTCTAGTGTGTATGTGACTTAAGGCTATTACATACTTAGCTCATCAGTCTGTAAACATTTCCGCCTCAATAATCTGCTCCCCTCTTATGTACACACATGAGCTTTATACTTCTCTATACACATTGACAATAACATCCACAACTTGTCACAATAAAACTCTTTCATACAAATCCCACAATTATACTTATCTCTCTCCTGCTGCTTCTATTACCTGGTGACATATCACCAAATCCAGGCCCCACCCACAACGGACTATAAATCTAGCACATCACGTGTCTCCCATCACCCTCCAAGTCACTAACATGTGCCTTATGGAATGCACGTTCTGTCTGCAACAAACAGACATCCATCCATGACTTCTCTATCTCAACTAACCTCAACCTTCTGGCAATAACACAAACATGGCTCACACAATCAGACACTTCCTCCCCTGCTGCACTCTCACACGGTGACCTACACTTCACACTCATCTCCAGGCCTGGTAATAGTAAAGGAGGTGGAGTAGGAATACTACTGTCCCAATCTTTCACATACACAGTTCTCCCACAGGTACCATCACTCACATTTCCATCATTTGAAGTACATTTGTGTTAGGACTTTCACCCATTTCTCTCTGCGAGTTGCTGCAATCTATCGCCCACCCCAACAATTTCTGGAACATTTTTCTGCTGGCTCCCTCACTTCCTATCCTCTGACATCTCCACCATCATCATAGGTGAATTCAATATCCCTACTGACAGTCCACAATCCTCTCATGCCTCCATACTACTCTCTGTAACCTCCTCTCTCAGTCTCTCCAAATGGACAGACTCCTCCACTCATCAGGATGGTCACTGCCTTGTTCTTGTATCACCAGACTATGCTCAGTTTCTAATGTCACTAACGCTCCTCTCCCTCTCTCACATCACACCCTTATCCCCTGCACGCTCTCCTCCATTACATCACCCTCAGTGTCACTAACGCTCCATTCCCCCTCTCACATCACACCCTTATCCCCTGCACGCTCTCCTCCATTACATCACCCTCAGTGTCACTAACGCTCCATTCCCCCTCTCACATCACACCCTTATCCCCTGCACGCTCTCCTCCATTACAACACCCTCAGTGTCACTAACGCTCCTTTACCTCTCTCACATCACACCCTTATCCCCTGCACGCTCTCCTCCATTACAACACCCTCAGTGTCACTAACGCTCCTTTACCTCTCTCACATCACACCCTTATCCCCTGCACGCTCTCCTCCATTACATCACCCTCAGTGTCACTAACGCTCCTTTCCCTCTCTCACATCACACCCTTATCCCCTGCACGCTCTCCTCCATTACATCACCCTCAGTGTCACTAACGCTCCTCTCCCTCTCTCACATCACACCCTTATCCCCTGCACGCTCTCCTCCATTACATCACCCTCAGTGTCACTAACGCTCCATTCCCCCTCTCACGTCACACCCTTATCCCCTGCACGCTCTCCTCCATTACAACACCCTCAGTGTCACTAACGCTCCTTTCCCTCTCTCACGTCACACCCTTATCCCCTGCACGCTCTCCTCCATTACATCACCCTCAGTGTCACTAACGCTCCTCTCCCTCTCTCACATCACACCCTTATCCCCTGCACGCTCTCCTCCATTACATCACCCTCAGTGTCACTAACTCTCCTTTCCCTCTCACATCACACCCTTGTCCCCTGCACGTTCTCCTCCATTACATCACCCTCAGTGTCACTAACTCTCCTTTCCCTCTCTCACGTCACACCCTTATCCCCTGCACGCTCTCCTCCATTACATCACCCTAAGTGTCACTAACGCTCCTTTCCCTCTCTCACGTCACACCCTTATCCCCTGCACGCTCTCCTCCATTACATCACCCTCAGGGTCACTAACGCTCCTTTCCCTCTCTCACGTCACACCCTTATCCCCTGCACGCTCTCCTCCATTACATCACCCTCAGTGTCACTAACGCTCCTTTCCCTCTCTCACGTCACATCCTTATCCCCTGCACGCTCTCCTCCATTACATCACCCTCAGTGTCACTAACGCTCCTTTCCCTCTCTCACGTCACATCCTTATCCCCTGCACTCTCTCCTCCATTACATCACCCTCAGTGTCACTAACGCTCCTTTCCCTCTCTCACGTCACATCCTTATCCCCTGCACGCTCTCCTCCATTACATCACCCTCAGTGTCACTAACGCTCCTTTCCCTCTCTCACGTCACACCCTTATCCCCTGCACTCTCTCCTCCATTACATCACCCTCAGTGTCACTAACGCTCCTTTCCCTCTCTCACGTCACATCCTTATCCCCTGCACGCTCTCCTCCATTACATCACCCTCAGTGTCACTAACGCTCCTTTCCCTCTCTCACATCACATCCTTATCCCCTGCACGCTCTCCTCCATTACATCACCCTCAGTGTCACTAACGCTCCTTTCCCTCTCTCACATCACACCCTTATCCCCTGCACGCTCTCCTCCATTACATCACCCTCAGTGTCACTAACGCTCCTTTCCCTCTCTCACATCGCACCCTTATCCCCTGCACGCTCTCCTCCATTACATCACCCTCAGTGTCACTAACGCTCCTTTCCCTCTCTCACATCACACCCTTATCCCCTGCACGCTCTTCTCCATTACATCACCCTCAGTGTCACTAACGCTCTTTTCCCTCTCTCACATCACACCCTTATCCCCTGCACGCTCTCCTCCATTACATCACCCTCAATGTCAATCACATCAAACAAACCTCCTAAAACCCGCAGATATTAGTGCTATTAATTTTCAACTATCCACCTCTCTACGACAACTATGGTGCGTACACACTGTACGATAAAAATGAACGATATCAACGATAACGTTCATCGTTTTATCATTCATATCATTCATTTTTAAGTACCAACCAACTTACCCACGACCAACTATGCGCATTCCCGCATGGACGATTACGATATTGTTCATTGGCCATGCATGCAGGCCAACCTGGACGATATCGTTCTCTCTCCATAGGGGTCCGCGATCGTTGAATGTGGGTTGTTGGGGGGCTTTTGGTGTGTGGATGAACAATATCGTTCATCCAGCACACCAGGATTTTTAAAGGGAGATCGTTCAGCGATATCGTGTATACACACCATTACTATCGCCAATTTCTACATTCACTTCTCCTGAGACAGCTGTATCACACCTGAACCAGACCCTAGAACTAGCCCTTGATGACGTAGCTCCAGCTACCCATCACATTACACGTAGACTTAAGCTGGCCACACATCTAAAGATTATCTGTCCAACCATCCAACTTGTTGATTGGTTGGAATGAAAATCTGGTAATGTATGGGAGTAAAGGATGATCAGCAATTTGCTCCTAAATGCCAGAAAACAGATGAAGATTGTCGTTCAGACAAGTTTGCTACATGTTTGATCTAAACAATTTGTTCAAACAACAGCTTTTGTCCATTTTCCGGTGTTTGGGAGCAAATTGCTGATTGTCAGTTACTCCCATTCCTTACCAGATTTTCATTCCAACCAATCAACTAGTTGGCTGGTTGGATGTAAGTTGGTCTAGTGTGTGGCCAACTTTAGACCTCAACAGTGGCATTCTAAATTAACAAGGTATCTACAAAAACTCTCACGTAAATTAGAACAAAATCTCGTACTCCAAGTGACTTCCCCACATATAAGACTATCTACCACTTTTATCGTAAAGCGCTGGACACCACCAAACAGATTTCCACTCTCTCATCTCTGCCCAACCCTCTAACCTATAGCTACTTTTTAGTACATCTAAATCGCTTAATACCCCTCCCTCACCCAACCCACCTGCTACTATCTGTGCACAGGATCTTGTTTCCTATTTGAAGGAGAAGATTGATAAGATCCCAAATGAAATGGTATGCTCTTCCTCAGCCGGTGACCTGCTCAATTCCCTACCTGAACCCTCTGGCACACTCTCTTCATTTGACCCCACAAACTAAGATGAAGTATCTACACTCTTCTCATCCTCCTACTCTATTACCTCTCCTCTTGATCCTATACCCTCACAAATAAGTAAAGCTTTGTCTCCTGTGCTCACAATACATATTACATCACAATTAGTTGCAGAGTCTGTGACCGGATGACCTCACTTGGCACTCGATCACTGATTAGCTTTGATCCCCACCAGCGTATAAGGGATTCAGTCTTACCGTCAGTAACCGCCTATTACTGACTCCGCCCACAGTGCAGTGGGCGTGTAACGTTGCTGCCACCCCCTATTGTATTGTGTGCAAGAATGGTATAAAAGGGGCATGTGAGCCATGTATGTCCATCAAGAACTGCTGTCACATCTTTTATGCTGTGATACCCCCAATGTAAAGAGTCTTTTTTTAAGATTATCTGAGCAATAAACATCTTTGTCTTTACAATGACTGCATCTGAATCCTGCGACAACAGAATTGCTCCAAATGCTATTCCGTTCTCAGGCTGTTCTGGATTGAGCCCAGTGTCTCCAAGCTCATGCCCTCTACCAGCTACCTTGCAGAGCCTGGTCCACTGAGAGATCAGTGAGTATAAGCCGACACCAATCAGGAGCTGTGTCCACAGCTCATCAACACATACATAGCAATAATGGGATTTTGGTACCTACTGGTAAATCCTTTTCTCTGATTCCACAGGGGACACTGGAGGTGCTTACGCTGGGGTATAGAGGCGTGGATAGCTGGAGCTGGCACTTTAAAATTTAGAGGTGTGAAGCTCCTCCCCCTCTATGCCCCACCAGCCCTCAGTTTACAAAATGAAGACCGAGAGGAGGTGGAGAACAAGCGGAGTGAAAAGGAGAGAAGAACACACAATAACTGAATCATACAACATACAGAACAAAACCGAACAGGCAGGCATAGAGCGCAGAGGTGGGCGTCCAGGGTCCCCTCTGGAATCAGAGAAAAGGATTTACCGGTAGGTACCAAAATCCCATTTTCTCTTTCATCCACTAGGGGACACTGGAGGTGCTTACGCTGGGGACGTCCCAAAGTTATCCCCACGGGCGGGAGCGCTCTGTGGTGCCTGTAGAACAAAGCGGCCAAAACGGGACGCCGAAGAGGCAAACGTATCAAATTTGTAAAACTTGCCAAACGTGTGAACTGAAGACCAAGTGGCCGCACAGCACAATTGTGATGTAGATGCTCCTCTACCGGCCGCCCATGACGCACCCACAGAACGTGTGGAGTGAGCCGAAATTGACGAAGGAGGCCGACAGTTAGCACTAACATAAGCTTGATAAATAGTCAGCCGGATCCAACATGCTAAAGTCTGTTTAGACGCTGGCCAACCCCTCCGAACCGCATCATAGAGGACAAAAAGTGACTCAGACTTACGAAGGGAAGCAGTCCTTTCAACAGATGCGGAGAGCCCTAACCACATCCAACGTAGAAGAACCAGAGTCCTCCACCAACGATGGTACCACAATAGGCTGATTGATATGGAAAGCCGACACGACCTTAGGAAGGAAGGCGGCTATCGTCCGGAGTTCCGCTCTATCCACATGAAACACTAGGTAAGGAGGTTTATAGGAAAGAGCCCCCAATTCCAAAACCCTACGAGCCGAAGCGAGAGCCAGGAGGATGACAGTCTTCCAAGATAGGTACTTAAGATCAACCTCCTCCAAAAGGTTCAAACATGGGCGACTGAAGGAACAGAACTAGATTAAGATCCCAGGGATCAATTGGATGTACAAAAGGAGGTTGCACGCACAAGACCCCTTGAAGAAACGTCTGCACCTCAGGAACGAGGGTCAATTTCCTTTGAAAGAAAATGGAAAGGGCAGAAACCTGCACCTTTAAGGTTCCCAGACGAAGGCCAGAATCCAGACCCGTGTGAAGGAAAAGCAGAAACCGGGATAAGCGAAAGGTCCTAGACGGAAGATCCCGACTGGAACACCATGAGATATAAGCGCGCCAGATGCGATGATAATGTGCAGCCGAAACTGGCTTCCTGGCGCGTAGCATGGTGGGAATAACCACGTCTGGGATACCCCTAAGTCTTAGGACATCGGTTTCAAGAGCCACCCCGTTAAACGTTGCTGCGCTAAGTTGGGGTGTATGAAAGGGAACTGAAGATCCGAGCGCGAGGAAGGGGTCACGGTTCGTCTGATAATAGGGACCGAAGGTCCGAGAACCAACTTCTCCGAGGCCAGTTCGGGGCCACGATAATTACAGAGGCTGACTCCTGCTTTATTCTTTTTAGAAGACGAGGAAGAAGTGGAATCGGAGGGAAAAGGTAAACAAAGTCGTAGGTCCACGGACTTGTCAGAGCGTTTACTGCTTCCGTCTGTGGATCTCGAGTTCTTGACACGTATACTGGAAGCTGATGATTCAATCGTGACGCCATGAGATCGAGCTGAGGACATCCCCATCGACGTATCAGCGCATTGAACACGTCTGGATGAAGCTTCCATTCCCCGGGATGGACATCCTGTCGACTTAGGTAATCTGCTTCCCAGTTGTCCACGGCCGGAATGAATAACGCTGACAGGATTATCGACTGATTCTCGGCCCACCGGAGGATCATCAGAGTTACCTCTCGCATAGCCATGCGGCTCAGAGTCCCTCCTTGGCGGTTGATGTAAGTGACAGTCGTCGCGTTGTTGGACTGAACTCTTACCGGACGAGCCTTTAGCAACTCTGTTGCCTCTATCAGAGCATTGTAAATCGCTCTGAGTTAAAACACATTTATGGGCCACTTCTGTTCTAGAGGGGACCATCGACCCAGAAAGTGATAATCGAGGACTACTGCGCCCCATCCCCGAAGGCTGGCATCCGTGGTTATGATGATCCAGTCCCACATTCCGAACAGTTTTCCCGCTAACAGATTGCTGGATTGTGTCCACCAAAGAAGGGCTACTCTGGTAACCAGGCTCAGATGGATCTGTCGATGTAGGAACAGATGAGACCCTGACCCCTGTGCTAACAGGTCCAGCTGAAACACCCTGGAGTGGAACCGGCCGAACTGTAGTGCCTCGAAAGCAGCTACCATTTTCCCCAAGAGACGCAGACAAAGAAGCATTGACACAGTCTTTGTCTTTAGGACCAGCTGAACTAACACTCGGATATCCTTGGCCTTGTCTGTTGGAAGAAAAATCCTCTGAGATTTCGTATCCAATATCATGCCCAGAAATAAAAGTTTCTGTGACGGATTGAGATTCGACTTCTTGAAGTGGATTATCCAACCATGTTGGATTAGAATGCGATATGTCAGTGAGGCATGATCTGATAGAAGAGGCATCGATGGAGCCTTGAGTAACAGATCGTCTAAATAAGGTATTATGTTCACTCCTGATGACCGCAGGAGAGCGATCATGACTGACATGTTTGGTGAAGATGCGGGGAGCCGAGGATAACCCGAACGGCAATGCCCGAAATTGATAACGATCCTTCAAATTGGCGAAACGCAGAAAAGCCTGATGTGGTTTCCAAATGGGAACATGGAGATATGCGTCCTTGATATCCAGGGATAATAGGAACTCCCCTGGTTCCAAACTCGCTATTACTGACTTTAGAGACTCCATCTTGAAACGATACATCTTCAGATACCGGTTCAAAGACTTTAGGTTTAAGATGGGCCTGACCGAGCCATCCGGCTTGGGTACTACAAACAGGTTTGAGTAAAACCCCATACCTCGTTGAAGTTCCGGAACTGGAACTATCACAGAAGATACTACTAGAGACTGAATAGCCTCCTGTAGAACCTTGGCTCTTTCTGCCTGTATTGGCAGACTTGTAGTGAAGAACCGAGGTGGAGGGGAGGTCTCGAAATGTATTCGGTACCCCAGGGTAATTAGTCTTCGGATCCATGGTTCTGTGGAAGTCTGGTTCCAAACTTGTTGAAATCTTTGCAGGCGGCCTCCCACTGCAGATGGTCCCAGGTGGGACGGAAGACCATCATGCCACTTGTTTCTCAGCTGGTTTAGGCTCTGGTCTACGAGCAACCGTGTGGACGACCTCTACCTCTGCCACCTCTTGGTTGCGTGGGCGCACCTCTGGTCCTACCACGAAAGGAATGTGGCGCCCGAAAGGAATTAAACGAAGGCCCAGTGTAAATTCTTCTGGGAGCCGGTGCAGCTGACGGGAGGAAAGAAGATTTACCCCCAGTGGCTTGGGATATCCATTTGTCTAATTCCGGCCCGAACAGCATGTCGCCAGTGAATGGTAGACTTTCCACCGCACGCTTGGATTCTGCGTCAGCTTGCCAAGCGCGAAGCCAGAGGGCTCTGCGGGCCGAAATCGCCGAAGCAGATATGCGAGCACTAATCTGACTGATATCCTTTGAAGCTTCTCCCATGTAAACTGCAGATTCACGGATGTGGTCTGCTAGTAGACGTAATGCTGCTCTGGAATTACCAGAGTCCAATCCTGTAATCAATTGATCGGCCCAGGAAACCACCGCCTTGTTAACCCAAGCGGTAACAAGTGTGGGCCTGAGTTGAGCCCCCGCTGCTGTAAAAATAGATCTTAGCGTTGTCTCCAACTTACGATCCGACGGATCTTTTAGAACTGTAGCTCCCAGTACTGGGAGTGCTGTTTTCTTTGAGAGACGGGAGACAGACGCATCTACTGGAGGAGGGGTTTCCCACTTCTCCATCATGAATGAAGGAAAAGGGTAACTAGATGAAAACCGGCGCGGAATCTGGAACCTCTTATCCGGCTGTTTCCAAGCTACCGAGAGCTGTTGCTGAAGTTGCTGTGTGAACGTTAAAACTGCAGAGCTCTTCGGTTGGTCGTTAAATAATTCAAACTCCTGTGAAGGAGGAATTATATCCTCAGGTAAATTCAGTGTCTTTCTGACCGCCAAAATTAAAGATTCCACCCCGGGAGAGGTCGTCCTGTAACGCAACCTCCAATTCCCCCTCTTCGGTATCCTCCATAGTAAGGAATTCTTCCTCCGACTCCTCTGACTGGAGAACAGTCGTCAGAGTACGCTTCGGTCTCCGGTAGGAAGTGGAGGGTGCGGATGCAGCTGTGCCCATAACCTGTACCAAGGTGTCTACAGACTTAGTTAGCCCCGCCACCCAGGGAGGTTGAGACTTACGTGCCTCAGCTAGCTGACGTTAAGTCTGACATAACTCCTACCATGTCAGCGGCCCATGGCGGAGCAACTGAGTCAGGAATAGCCATCGGTGGATCAATTGTTATACAAGCATCACATAACGTGGATCCAGTGGCATGCGGCTTAGACAGTTTGTGGTTACATTTAGAACAGACAAACATCTTTTGAGCCGCTTTTGTTTTGTTTGACATGGATACACAACAGTCACCCAGACACACAGCAGTGATTAGAAATAAAACAGAAGGCTGGTTGGCACACAGACAGATTAGATTCCCTGCACTGACACCGCAGTGTTACTCACAGCCTCTTGCCAGGGATGTAGACAGGAGACTCAGCCTTCTGCATGTGCCTGCACACTACCTGTGGTGGAGAGATGCGGCAAACAACAGGTAAAAACGCGGCTCTACGCTGCTCTAACAGCCACTGCCGCGTTAATTAGACAGGGATCCAGCACTATTAGGCTCCGCCCCCTTTCTCAAGTCCGAGGGACTGTAAAATGGTCACCACGCTGCAGTTATCACCTCCCCCCTGCGCTAGCCCCGCTGAGGAGCCGCTAGTCGAGCTCATCAGCGGGGAGAGGGGAGAAGCATAAATCATTGAGCAGCACTTATAGCGCTCTCTGCAAGCCAGCGCTGGCAGCGGGGCAGGAGTCGGGGAAAGTGCATGTGATCATACTCACTGCGCTGCCCTCTGGACGGCTCCTCTGTATTAACAGCACTCTCCTCACAGCTTCTCCTGGAGGCAGTCTGTGCTGTGTGTGTTGGCGTTAAGAAGCTGTCAGTAGCTTTTAGTTGTAGCACTGCACACTCCTTCCATATTAACCCAGGAGGTTAACAGGTCGCCAGGTACCCGGACCCCACCTTTAGAGAGGTGGCGAAGGTTACCTCAAAAAATTTAAAAGATGTTATTAAATAATAAAACAAAAATAAATAGATAAATATGTTAAATAAAAGAAATAAAATTGTTGACTTGCTGGAGCACAGCAGGTTGTGACCAGCTCCTTGGGCACATTTTCTAAACTGAGGGCTGGTGGGGCATAGAGGGGGAAGAGCTTCACACTTCTAAATTTTAAAGTGCCAGCTCCAGCTATCCACGCCTCTATACCCCAGCGTAAGCACCTCCAGTGTCCCCTAGTGGATGAAAGAGAAAAGTGGTTCCAGGGCTGGTCGAAGGACCTGGTGATGGTAGCAAGGGAGTCAGTAACAGGCAGTTACAGATGGTAAGAGGGAATCAAAACTAATCAGTGATCGAGTGCCAAGTGAGGTTATCCGGTCACACAGACGTTACACTCTCAAGGTAGAATATTTTTTAATCCCTTTTCTAGGGTTCAGAGTTCGACTGTGTATCTTTATAGTGGATCTCAAAGCCTCTTTACCCTACGCATTTTCGTCTCCTTATCAGACTTCATCAGGGGTTGTTTCAATGCTCAGTACATTATTGAAACAGGATGATATAATCACCAATGATTGTCCACAGATTGGAGTGTTTTTTAATACAAGAAAAGCAAATAAATTCCCACTGTGAACAAAGTTATGTCTCTGCAAATTCCAGAAAGTGTTTATTATATATATTAAATATATATGATTTTTTTAATTTGAATAGTGTGGTCACATACCAAAAGGCACTGCAGATGCCTGGGTGACGAGGATTCAAGCCAATCGCGGGTGTGTGTGTATATATATATATATATACTTTGTCCAGGAATGATGATGTTTGTCCATGCAAGATGACGTTTTGCCTCTTTCTGAGTTCCGCTTTTTTGGAGGGAAAAATCCGAACTCGGCGTGCAAACTCGAACCGATCCGAGCCTGCACATCCCTAATATATATATATCTATCTATATCTCGAAGCAAGACCGTGTCATTCTTCGGACTTAACAATAAGACAGCACACAGAAGGTCTCAAAGTCAACGTTTCGAGTTTTAATCCAAACTCGTCATCAGGAGTTTGGATTAAAACTCGAAACGTTGACTTTGAGACCTTCAGTGTGTTGTCTTACTATTAAGTCTGAGGAGTGACACGGGCTTGCTTCGCTGTCTGCCTTAAGCAAGTGAGCACCACAGCCAGAGGATTGTTAAGAGAGTGCCTGCATCCACAGAACTGTCTGTGTACATTATAATTAATATATATATATATATATATATATATATATATATACATATACAGTCAGGTGCATAAATATTGGGACATTGACAGAATTCTCATATTTTGGCCTCTAGTCACCACCACAATGGCTTTGAAATGAAACAAACAAGATGTGCTTTAACTGCAGACTTTCAGATTTAATTTGAGGGTAATTAAATCCAAATCAGGTGAACGGTGTAGGAATTACAACGGTTTCTATATGTGCCTCCCACTATTTAAGGGGCCAAAAGTAATGGGACAAACTAAACAATCCTAAATCTAACTTTCACTTTTTAATACTTTGTTGCAAATCCTTTGCAGGCAATTACAGCCTGAAGTCTGGAACGCATAGACATCACCAGACACTGGGTTTCATCCCTGAGGATGCTCTGCCAGGCCTCTACTGCAAATGTCTTCAGTTCCTGCTTGTTCTTGGGGCATTTTCCCTTCAGTTTTGTCTTCATCAAGTGAAATGCATGCTCAATCGGATTCAGGTCAGGGGATTGACTTGGCCATTGCATAACATTCCACTTTTTAGCCTTAAAAAACTCTTTGGTTGCTTTTGCAGTATGCTTCGGGTCATTGTCCATCTGCACTGTGAAGCGCTGTCCAATGAGTTCTGAAGCATTTGACTGAATATGAGCATATAATATTGCCCGAAACACTTCAGAATTCATTCTGCTGCTTTTGTCAGCAGTCACATCATCAATAAATACAAGGGAACCAGTTCCATTGGCAGCCATACATGCCCACGCCATGACACTACCACCACCATGCTTCACTGATGAGGTGGTATGTTTAGGATCATGAGCAGTTCCTTTCCTTCTCCATACTCTTCTCTTCCCATCACTCTGGTACAAGTTGATCTTTGTCTCATCTGTCCATAGGATGTTGTTCCAGAACTGTAATGGCTTTTTTAGATGTTGTTTGGCAAACTCTAATCTGGTCTTCCTGTTTTTGTGGCTCACCAATGGTTTGCATCTTGTGGTGAACCCTCTATATTCACTCTTGTGAAGTCTTCTCTTGATTGTTGACTTTGACACATATACATCTACCTCCTGGAGAGTGTTCTTGATTTGGCCAACTGTTGTGAAGGGGTTTTTCTTCACCAGGGAAATAATTGTTTTGTCATCCACAACAGTTGCTTTCCGTGGTCTTCTGGGTATTTTGGTGTTGCTGAGCTCTCCGATGCGTTCTTTCTTTTTAAAAATGTTCCAAACTGTTGATTTGACCACACCTAATGTTTTTGCTATCTCTCTGATGGGTTTGTTTTCATTTTTCAACCTAATGATGACTTGCTTCACTGATAGTGACAGCTCTTTGGATCTCATATTGAGAGTTGACAGCAACTGAATCCAAATGTCACACCTAGAATCAACTCCAGACCTTTTACCTGCTTAATTGATAATGAAATAACGAGGGAATAGCCCACACATGTCCATGAAATAGCATGTGTGTCATCATACATCTAGCCGTGACTTGCATGGCGTGAGGGAGCCACCAGGTCCCATGCTCAGGGCCGTAACTAGGGTAGTGCGACCTGTGCCATGGCACTGCAGGGGGCACTGTTTGGACATGTCAATTTTCTGTTTATGATCATTCTCACTTGTAGCTTCCTCTTCCTTTATCCCCAGCATCTCCCGGCCTCTCCTCTCTCTTCCTTTATCCCCAGCATCTCCTGGCCTCTCCTCTCTCTTCCTTTATCCCCAGCATCTCCTGATCTCCCTTATCTCTTCCTTTATCCCCAGCATCTCCTGATCTCCCTTATCTCTTCCTTTATCCCCAGCATCTCCTGATCTCCCTTATCTATTCCTTTATCCCCAGCATCTCCTGATCTCCCCTCTCTCTTCCTTTATCCCCAGCATCTCTTGGCCTCTCCTCTCTCTTCCTTTATCCCCAGCATCTCCTGGCCTCTCTCTCTTCCTTTATCCCCAGCATCTCCTGGCCTCTCCTCTCTCTTCCTTTATCCCCAGCATCTCCTGATCTCCCCTATCTCTTCCTTTATCCCCAGCATCTCCTGGCCTCTCCTCTCTCTTCCTTTATCCCCAGCATCTCCTGATCTCCCCCATCTCTTCCTTTATCCCCAGCATCTCCTGGCCTCTCCTCTCTTCCTTTATCCCCAGCATCTCCAGATCTCCCCCATCTATTCCTTTATCCCCAGCATCTCCTGGCCTCTCCTCTCTCTTCCTTTATCCCCAGCATCTCCCGGCCTCTCCTCTCTCTTCCTTTATCCACAGCATCTCCCGACCTCTCCTCTCTCTTCCTTTATCCACAGCATCGCCCGGCCTCTCCTCTCTCTTCCTTTATCCCCAGCATCTCCTGATCTCCCCTCTCTCTTCTTTTATCCCCAGCATCTCCTGATCTCCCCTCTCTCTTCCTTTATCCCCAGCATCTCTTGGCCTCTCCTCTCTCTTCCTTTATCCCCAGCAACTCCCGGCCTCTCCTCTCTCTTCCTTTATCCCCAGCATCTCCTGATCTCCCCTCTCTCTTCCTTTATCCCCAGCATCTCCTGATCTCCCCTATCTCTTCCTTTATCCCCAGCATCTCCTGATCTCCCCTCTCTTCTTTTATCCCCAGCATCTCCTGGCCTCTCCTCTCTCTTCCATTATCCCCAGCATCTCCTGGCCTCTCCTCTCTTCCTTTATCCCCAGCATCTCCTGATCTCCCTTATCTGTTCCTTTATCCCCAACATCTCCCGGCCTCTCCTCTCTCTTCCTTTATCCCCAGCATCTCCTGGCCTCTCCTCTCTCTTCCTTTATCCCCAGCATCTCCTGATCTCCCCGCTCTCATCCTTTATCCCCAGCATCTCCCGGCCTCTCCTCTCTCTTCCTTTATCCCCAGCATCTCCTGATCTCCCCTATCTCTTCCTTTATCCCCAGCATCTCCTGATCTCCCCGCTCTCTTCCTTTATCCCCAGCATCTCCCGGCCTCTCCTCTCTCTTCCTTTATCCCCAGCATCTCCTGATCTCCCCTCTCTCTTCCTTTATCCCCAGCATCTCCTGATCTCCCCTCTCTCTTCCTTTATCCCCAGCATCTCCTGGCCTCTCCTCTCTCTTCCTTTATCCCCAGCATCTCCTGATCTCCCTTATCTATTCCTTTATCCCCAGCATCTCCTGATCTCCCTTATCTATTCCTTTATCCCCAGCATCTCCTGATCTCCCTTATCTATTGCTTTATCCCCAGCATCTCCTGGCCTCTCCTCTCTCTTCCTTTATCCCCAGCATCTCCTGGCCTCTCCTCTCTTCCTTTATCCCCAGCATCTCCTGATCTCCCTTATCTGTTCCTTTATCCCCAACATCTCCCGGCCTCTCCTCTCTCTTCCTTTATCCCCAGCATCTCCTGATCTCCCCGCTCTCTTCCTTTATCCACAGCATCTCCCGGCCTCTCCTCTCTCTTCCTTTATCCCCAGCATCTCCTGATCTCCCCTCTCTCTTCCTTTATCCCCAGCATCTCCTGATCTCCCCTCTCTCTTCCTTTATCCCCAGCATCTCCTGATCTCCCCTCTCTCTTCCTTTATCCCCAGCATCTCCTGACCTCTCCTCTCTCTTCCTTTATCCCCCAGCATCTCCTGACCTCTCCTCTCTCTTCCTTTATCCCCCAGCATCTCCTGATCTCCCTTATCTCTTCCTTTATCCCCAACATCTCCCGGCCTCTCCTCTCTCTTCCTTTATCCCCAGCATCTCCTGATCTCCCCTATCTCTTCCTTTATCCCCAGCAACTCCTGATCTCCCCTCTCTCTTCCTTTATCCCCAGCATCTCCTGATCTCCCCTCTCTCTTCCTTTATCCCCAGCATCTCCTGATCTCCCTTATCTCTTCCTTCATCCCCAGCATCTCCTGATCTCCCTTATCTCTTCCTTTATCCCCAGCATCTCCTGATCTCCCCTCTCTCTTCCTTTATCCCCAGCATCTCCTGATCTCCCCTCTCTCTTCCTTTATCCCCAGCATCTCCTGGCCTCTCCTCTCTCTTCCTTTATCCCCAGCATCTCCTGATCTCCCCACTCTTCCTTTATCCCCAGCATCTCCTGATCTCCCTTATCTCTTCCTTTATCCCCAGCATCTCCTGATCTTCCCTCTCTCTTCCTTTATCCCCAGCATCTCCTGATCTCCCCTCTCTCTTCCTTTATTCCCAGCATCTCCTGATCTCCCCTCTCTCTTCCTTTATCCCCAGCATCTCCTGGCCTCTCCCCTCTCTTCCTTTATCCCCAGCATCTCCCGGCCTCTCCTCTCTCTTCCTTTATCCCCAGCATCTCCTGATCTCCCCTCTCTCTTCCTTTATCCCCAGCATCTCCTGATCTCCCCTCTCTCTTCCTTTATCCCCAGCATCTCCTGGCCTCTCCTCTCTCTTCCTTTATCCCCAGCATCTCCTGATCTCCCCTCTCTTCCTTTATCCCCAGCATCTCCTGATCTCCCCTCTCTTCCTTTATCCCCAGCATCTCCTGATCTCCCCCATCTCTTCCTTTATCCCCAGCATCTCCTGATCTCCTCCATCTCTTCCTTTATCCCCAGCATCTCCTGATCTCCTCCATCTCTTCCTTTATCCCCAGCATCTCCTGATCTCCCCTCTCTCTTCCTTTATCCCCAGCATCTCCTGATCTCCCCCATCTCTTCCTTTATCCCCAGCATCTCCTGATCTCCCCTCTCTTCCTTCATCCCCAGCATCTCCTGATCTCCCCTCTCCTGGCTATTATGAGGAAAATGTGTGTAAGGCACAATGTGATGTGACTAAGAAGCACAAACAGACTGATATGCGACTCTTGTATATTGTGTGCACCTGAGTCTGTACATGAACCACAATGGAATGAAAGAAGCTGAGGCTGCTACATTGTAGCACTTCATATACAGATCAGAGACTCAGTTGCTCACAGATATAAAAGTGTCACATATCACATTACTCAGCAGAGTGCCGATGCCCAGCTGACCTCCTCAGCGCACTAGGTCCTTCTGATTCAGCTTGTGCCAAGCGTCGTTTTCACTCAAAAATGCGTCTTATCAAATTAATCAGTGCAGTCTCGTGAAGCGTTAGCGACTATTTTACATTTTTGGGCAAAAAAAACGCTCGGCGTAAGCAGAGTCGCACAGGACCTGGCTGCTCACTAGCGACTGGTGTCTCCCGGCATATGGCGTATTGAGGCTAGGTGTATGAGGACACATCTGTATATGTTTTTTTTTTTTGGTAGGGGGCGGGGGGGGGGGTCACTATTTTATTTTCTCGCTACCAAAATGTTATAAGCAGTAAATGGTATATGCTTCGTCCTAAATGTAAAATGCTGTGGCGAGTTTATTTTATCTTAAAAAAATAAAATAAATAAACATGGATTTCATGTTCCTGCAAACTTACATTATTTAAAGCAACAGGCTGATACCGCTGTTGGCATGATAGTTACAAGCAGGCTGGCACCGCTGTTGGCATGATAGTTACAAGCAGGCTGGCACCGCTGTTGGCATGATAGTTACAAGCAGGCTGGCACCGCTGTTGGCATGATAGTTACAAGCAGGCTGGCACCGCTGTTGGCATGATAGTTACAAGCAGGCTGGCACCGCTGTTGGCATGATAGTTACAAGCAGGCTGGCACCGCTGTTGGCATGATAGTTACAAGCAGGCTGGCACCGCTGTTGGCATGATAGTTACAAGCAGGCTGGTACCGCTGTTGGCATGATAGTTACAAGCAGGCAGATACCGCTGTTGGCATGATAGTTACAAGCAGGCAGATACCGCTGTTGGCATGATAGTTACAAGCAGGCTGGTACCGCTGTTGGCATGATAGTTACAAGCAGGCTGGTACCGCTGTTGGCATGATAGTTACAAGCAGGCAGATACCGCTGTTGGCATGATAGTTACAAGCAGGCAGATACCGCTGTTGGCATGATAGTTACAAGCAGGCTGGTACCGCTGTTGGCATGATAGTTACAAGCAGGCTGGTACCGCTGTTGGCATGATAGTTACAAGCAGGCTGGTACCGCTGTTGGCATGATAGTTACAAGCAGGCTGGAACCGCTGTTGGCATGATAGTTACAAGCAGGCTGGTACCGCTGTTGGCATGATAGTTACAAGCAGGCAGATACCGCTGTTGGCATGATAGTTACAAGCAGGCTGATACCGCTGTTGGCATGATAGTTACAAGCAGGCAGGTACCGCTGTTGGCATGATAGTTACAAGCAGGCTGGAACCGCTGTTGGCATGATAGTTACAAGCAGGCTGGAACCGCTGTTGGCATGATAGTTACAAGCAGGCTGGTACCGCTGTTGGCATGATAGTTACAAGCAGGCTGATACCGCTGTTGGCATGATAGTTACAAGCAGGCAGGTACCGCTGTTGGCATGATAGTTACAAGCAGGCTGGAACCGCTGTTGGCATGATAGTTACAAGCAGGCTGGAACCGCTGTTGGCATGATAGTTACAAGCAGGCTGGTACCGCTGTTGGCATGATAGTTACAAGCAGGCTGGTACCGCTGTTGGCATGATAGTTACAAGCAGGCTGGTACCGCTGTTGGCATGATAGTTACAAGCAGGCTGTGACCGGACGCCTTTCGCCTAGGCCGTCCCTGGTCATGGGTTAGCGCTTGTGGACTCCCACTCACCGTCAGTGACCACCTGTCACTGACTCCGCCCACTGCGCTGTGGGCGTGTAACGATGCTGCCACGACCAAACTCTACCATCGGCGTTTGGAACCGCTTACTAGGTACACTCAGGCTCCTGCCTTGGAACCTGGAACCGCTTCTGCTGCGTATGCGTTTGATTAACTACGGACACACCTCCTGTTTGGTGTCGGCTGTTCCCACCTGATCCCTCGCAATGGACCAGGTTTGCACGGTAGCTGGCAGAAGGCTTGAACTTGGAGACACGGAGCTCTTACCCAGAACAGCAGGAGAACGGAATAGCGTTTTGCGCAATTCTGTTAGTCGCAGGATTGAGGCACAATTGAAGTCAGGCAAGGTGTTTATTGTTCAAAGTCTTAAAAAAGACCCTCCCTTCAGATTGAAGGGGAATATCAGCATACAAAATGTTACAGGAATCATACAGCAGGTCTCCTCCACACAGGAGTTACAGGGTTGTTCCACATACAGGGCTCACAGTCCCTCTTTTTATGTCATTCTAACACACATCACAGGGGGGCAAATCCACCCTGTGTTCCTTCTAGCCAATCAGGCTATCTCAGAAAACATAAATTAAACAACATATTACATTTCAAAGGAGTCACTCAATATCCGCCTTCCTAATCCACCAACACAAACTGATTTATCATACATTATACTGTCTCCTATAATGTTGATATAACATGTCACAGGAAATGGTAAATGACATTCATCCTTATCACTTTGGCATTTCCAACCCTAACACATTCAGCTTTTAGAAGTGGCATCCAAAAGGATCTCCTTAAAAACAAATTGTCTTTTCAAAAGTAAGTTCTGTACATGAAGTGTTTGGCTATATGACACCATCACACAGAGACCTTCCAGCCAGAGGTCACTGGGATGCACTACATAGAAAGCTTAGTTACACAATGGCTCTGACCACTATCATAGGTCAGGATGATAACATATCACTTCCTATGTCAGGAGGTGAGAAGGTCTCATAACCACTTCACTTATAGCTACAGCCTTCTAACACAGCTTATACATTCCTTCTAAGTGCATTTTCTCTACAAAATATACATGTAATCCATATAGTGCATAGCCTATTAAATATACGTTGCTTCATGCACTAATGCATTGCAGCAATACATATATACTTTAATACAGTTTATTATAAACCATGTGCAGTGTGCTTTTACACTGTCCTTTTAAAAATGACGGCACAGCACGGGGGTTAACCCTTTCAGTGCTGTGGCAGCCATTAACCCCGTGTGGCCTGCCTCCGGTCACACAGGCTGATACCGCTGTTGGCATGATAGTTACAAGCAGGCTGGTACCGCTGTTGGCATGATAGTTACAAGCAGGCTGGTACCGCTGTTGGCATGATAGTTACAAGCAGGCAGATACCAATGTTGGCATGATAGTTACAAGCAGGCTGGTACCGCTGTTGGCATGATAGTTACAAGCAGGCTGATACCAATGTTGGCATTATAGTTACAAGCAGGCAGATACCAATGTTGGCATTATAGTTACAAGCAGGCAGATACCAATGTTGGCATGATAGTTACAAGCAGGCTGATACCGCTGTTGGCATGATAGTTACAAGCAGGCTGGTACCGCTGTTGGCATGATAGTTACAAGCAGGCTGGTACCGCTGTTGGCATGATAGTTACAAGCAGGCTGGTACCGCTGTTGGCATGATAGTTACAAGCAGGCTGGTACCGCTGTTGGCATGATAGTAACAAGCAGGCTGGTACCGCTGTTGGCATGATAGTAACAAGCAGGCTGGTACCGCTGTTGGCATGATAATTACAAGCAGGCTGGTACCGCTGTTGGCATGATAATTACAAGCAGGCTGGTACCGCTGTTGGCATGATAGTTACAAGCAGGCTGATACCAATGTTGGCATGATAGTTACAAGCAGGCTGGTACCGCTGTTGGCATGATAGTTACAAGCAGGCTGGTACCGCTGTTGGCATGATAATTACAAGCAGGCTGGTACCGCTGTTGGCATGCTTACATGCAATATAATTTGTCTGACCGCAATTAGTATGCCAATAGCAGTATCAATCTCATTGCAGTTATCAAAACATCAGCAGTCTACATTTTGACTATTGACATTATGCCCATATCGACCTTTTGATTGTCTAAATTTTGACTACATCCCATCCTAGAACATACATACTGTACAGTCCAGCTCTGCAACAAATGTATTTACACGTCTTGTTTTAAATGGCAAATCTAATGATAGGCAACAGTCAGTACGCTCACACCATCAGAGATGGTCCTTCAGTGATCTCCCCAGAAAAGTTTGCCAGTCGGGTGGTATCAAGAAGTATTCAGGTGGGGGGGCCTTTGCAATTATGAAATTCATGAAAATGATGCATTATTTGTTTTGAATCTATGTAGAACTCTAGTTCATCAATTTTGATGTAACTGTCCATTCTATGTTACTTACTATGTTCAGAGTTTAGGATTACAAGATTTGCATTTGTAGGATAATGTTTTCAGATCTAAATTCTTACTCATTCTGGGTAATAGCTGGCTGATATCATTTTTAAGAGTGGCCCTGATACTGCACACTTGCTTTTTGGACACCGGTAGCCAGCCGCACTTGCTGGCTAGACACAGATGGCAGCGCTGCCCAGATAGTACTCCACTTGCCAGCTACACAGATGGCAGCGCTGCCCAGATAGTACTCCACTTGCCAGCTACACAGATGGCAGCGCTGCCCAGACAGTACTCCACTTGCCAGCTACACAGATGGCAGTGCTGCCCAGATAGTACTCCACTTGCCAGCTACACAGATGGCAGTGCTGCCCAGATAGTACTCCACTTGCCAGCTACACAGATGGCAGCGCTGCCCAGATAGTACTCCACTTGCCAGCTACACAGATGGCAGCGCTGCCCAGATAGTACTCCACTTGCCAGCTACACAGATGGCAGCGCTGCCCAGATAGTACTCCACTTGCCAGCTACACAGATGGCAGTGCTGCCCAGATAGTACTCCACTTGCCAGCTACACAGATGGCAGTGCTGCCCAGATAGTACTCCACTTGCCAGCTACAGATGGACCAATAACAAACAAGCAGCCATTATTTAAACGTGAAATGCACTTACCCTTTCCCTGGTGATCTAGAAGGATCTGGAGCTCTCCGTGGGCTGCGGATTCCCCGTCCCCCCACTAGGGAAACTGAACATCTTTCTCTGCAGCCTCATGCCTCAAAGTGGTTAGAGGCGATGCAGAGAGAGCTGGCATCACAGCCAGCTAATTGTTTTCTTGGAGCTACAAAGAGCTTCCGCTCAGTGGTGCGGAGTCTGCTACCTGGGGTCTTGTCTGCCTGCATCTGGAGCCCACATTCAGCTAGAGAGAGTGATTAGGTCCCCTTATTAAAATCTTGGAAGTAAAGTTTTGGAGGAAATTATCCCCCACTCCAGACTTGCCGGCACCTGGGAAGCGGTTATCTGTCCAGGTGACCACTCCCCACTGTTCATTAGGGAAAATGTTAAGGAACCCAGGGCAGACTTACCCCCTGTGAAGGCCTACATGCCTAATTGTGTGTATCCTCTGAACATCAAGGATTGTACTTTTGTGACATCTGTATTCTGTCATTTGTCCCAAGCACCTTCCACAAGAAACTTACTGCCTAATTCAGAGTTGGAAATAGAGTAAGATAGAGCCAGTAACTGCATCTTGGTAACATCACGCAGCACTGCAGGGGGGGGCAGATTTAGGATTGGGAACGGTGCATCCAATCTGAAATCTAAATTGCAGTGTAAAGATAAAGCTGTCCAGCATTTGTGGGCTACAGGCAAAAGCAGGCAGTATTTACCCCCCATGCAAATAAAGTATGTATTTGCACCCCTTGCATTGCAACATGGTTTGTCCAATTACCTGCTCTATCTTACTCTATTCTCAAGTCTGAATCAGCCCTTAGTCTTTAAGACATATTAACAATAAACGCCTTAACCTGCTGTATCCAGCGACCAACAAAATAGCGCAAAACGTTAATTCATTCTCCAGCTGTTCTAAATTGAGCCCAGTGTCTCCGAACTAAAACCCTCCGCCAGCTACCCCGTGCAGACTGGTGCATGGCGAGAGACCAGTAGGAATTAGCCGACACTGCCTAGGAATGTATTGCAGCAGCATGTCCATGAACATCCAGAAGTGGGCCGCTCCACATGCCAGTGTAGGAGCATGGAAGAAGAGTCCGGGTGGAACAAGCGATTCCAGGTGCCGGGGTAGGAGGCTGGTGGTGGCAGTGAAGTACCCGCACACTACGCAGTGGGAGGAGTCAGTAACAGGCGGTTGCTGATGGAGAGAGGAGTGGTGACATAAGCCCACTCAGGGATGATCAAAATATCTGTGATGGCCTTGTGGAGTGAGGTCCTCCGGTCTCCCACTCTATCTCCTGTGCATCTGATGGACCTTTCCTACGACATCTCCTCACAGCAGTAATGCGTTTAACATGGGATGTAGTCGGCATCCCGGAGTGCGGTATGCCGACGGTCTAAAATGGGATTTTGGTACCTACCGGTAAATCCTTTTCTCTGATTCCACAAGGGACACCGGAGATTGCTTACGCTGGAGTATAGAGGCGTGGATAGTCGGAGCTGGCACTTTAAATAATTTAGAAGTGTGAAGCTCCTCCCCCTCTATGCCCCATCAGCCCTCAGTTTTAGAAAATGCAGACCGAGAGGAGATGGAGAACAAACGGAGTAAAAACGGAAGAGAACAACACACAATAACCAAAGCAAACAACTTAGTGAACAAACTGAACAGGCAGGCTAAGAGCGCAGAGGTGGGCGTCCAGTGTCCCCTGTGGAATCAGAGAAAAGGATTTACCGGTAGGTACCAAAATCCCATTTTCTCTTTCATCCACTAGGGGACACTGGAGATTGCTTACGCTGGGACCGTCCCAAAGTTTTCCCCCACGGGCGGGAGCGCTCTGCGGAACTTGCAGAACAAGATGGGCAAAACGTGATGCCGAAGTAGCAACCGTATCAAATCTGTAAAATTTCACAAACATATGAACAGAAGACCAAGTGGCCACACGGTACAATGTGACATGGAAGCGCCCCTACCGGCTGCCCAGGACGCACCCACAGAACGGGTGGAAAGAGCCGAAATGGACGAAGGAGTTCAACGGTCGACACCAACATAAGCCTGATGAATAATCAGCCTAATCCATCGTGCCAACGTTTGCTTAGACGCTGGCCAACCCCTCCGAACAGCATCATAGAGGACAAAAAAAGTGACTCCGACTTACGGAGTGATGCGGACCTGGCAACATAGATACACAGAGCTCTAACTACATCCAGGTTAAAAGAACCACCCAAGTCCTCCACCAAAGATGGGACCACAATAGGCTGAATTATATGGAAAGCCGACACAACCTTGGGAAGGAAGGAGACTACCGTCCGGAGTTCTGCCCCCTCAGAATGAAACACAAGGTAAGGTGGTTTGTAGGACAAAGCACCCAATTCCGAAACTCTACGAGTCGATGCTAAAGCCAGGAGAAGGACCGTCTTCCAAGACAAAAACTTAATGTCCACCTAATCCAAAGGTTTAAACATGGGCGACTGAAGAAACAGAATCACTAAGTTCAAAACTCAGGGTCTGCACTTCAGGAATGAGTGCCAATTTCCGTTGAAAGAAAATGGAAAGGGCAGAAACCTTAAAGTTCCAAGGCGAAGGCCAGAATCCAACCCCGTCTGGAGGAAAAAAAAACAGAAACTGGGACAACCGAAATAGTCCTAGACAGAAGACCCCGACCGGAACCCCACGAGATATGAGCGCCAGATGCGATGATAAAGCGCAGCTGGACAGGCTTCCTGGCACGTAGCATAGTGGGAAAAAATATGAGATATGGTAAGAACTTACCCTTGTTATCTCTATTTCTACGAAGTCCATAGGGTTCCACAGGATACCTTGGGGTATAGGTGTGACGTCAGTCGCAGGGCACCAAAGAGTTAAGCTTTCAGCCTCCCAGGATGCACTAGGTCCCCCTCCTATACCCCGCCCCCTGGCCAAGGCACCTCAGTTAGTTACCAAGCCATAGGCCGGAGGAGGAGAAGGAAGAGAGAGAACAAAGATCTGGACACATACAAGAATCACATTCTCACCAGAGGGAGACGGAAAACCGGTGACCAGAGCAAAGCCCATCTGCAGCACAGGTGCGACAGGGCGGGAGTCCTGTGGAACCCTATGGACTTCGTAGAAATAGAGATAACAAGGGTAAGTTCTTACCAAGTTCTTACCATATCTCATATTTTCTACTTCAGGGTCCATAGGGTATCCACAGGATACCTTGGGGATGTCCCAAAGCAGTATCCTTTAAGGGTGGGGACGCTCCTGTGCAGAAAGGAGAATCCGCCGCCCGAAGGAAGCATCCTGAGAGGCGAAGGTGTCAAACCTGTAATACCTCACGAAGGTATGGACAGAGGACCACGCAGCAGCATTGCAGATCTGAACTGCCGAGGCACCACGTCGAGCTGCCCACGAAGGACCCACAGACCTAGTGGAATGAGCCTTCAGAGAAGGAGGGACCGGTAGGCCTTCATGAAGATAAGCTTCAGAAATAGCCATACGGATCTAGGCTGCCAAAGTTTGCTTTGAAGCAGGCCAACCCTTTTTACGGAAGCCATAGAGGACAAACAAAGCGTCCGACTTCCTAAACAAAGAAGTGCGGTCAACATAAGTCCTTAAGGCCCGCACAACATCCAAAGAGGCCTCACCCACGGAAAGACCCGGTGAGTTAAAGGCCGGAACAACTATTTCCTTGTTAACATGAAACTGGGAAACAACTTTGGGAAGAAACTCGGGCCGAGTGCGGAGCACTGCCCTGTTCCCATGAAAAACCAAGAAAGGGGGTCTACAAGAAAGAGCCCCTAACTCAGAAACACGTCTGGCCGAAGCAATGGCCAGAAGGAAAACAGTCTTAGCTGTTAGCCATTTAATATCCACTGAGCCCAGTGGTTCAAACGGCGGTCCTTGGAGAGCCCTCAGGACCACAGCCAAATCCCAAGGCGCCACAGGTGGAACAAAGGGCGGCTGAATACGGAGAACACCTTGCATAAAGGTGCGCACATCCGGGATTGTAGCAATCCTACGGTGAAACCAGACAGATAGGGCCGAAACCTGTACCTTCAAAGAAGCAAGGCGAAGCCCATGATCTAGTCCCGCTTGCAGGAAGGCGAGAATCCGAGACAGACGAAACTCCCGCGGTGCATAACCTCTCGGTCGACACCACTGGAAGAACGTATGCCACACGCGATGGTATATCCTCGCGGAAGACGGTTTCCGAGCTCGTAACATGGTACGCACCACAGAGCTGGAAAACCCCCGGGACCTCAGCATGGCCGTCTCAACAGCCACGCCGTCAAAGACAGCCGAGTCAGGTCCGGGTGAAGGCAAGGACCCTGAGACAGAAGGTCCGGTCGTAGCGGCAACCGCAGAGGACTGTCCACGGACAGACCCTGAAGGTCTGAGAACCAGTGCCGTCTGGGCCACGCGGGAGCTATCAACAGGAGCGTCCCTCCTTCCTGTTTGAATTTCCGGATTACCCGTGGAAGAAGGGAGACCGGAGGGAACAGGTATGCGAACCGGAACGTCCACCGGGCGGACAGAGCATCCACCAGAGACGCCCCTTCGTCTCTTGTGCGAGACCCGTACACCGGCAACTTGTTGTTGTGCCGGGACGCCATGAGGTCGATTTCTGGAAGACCCCACCTGTCCACCAGTAGTTGAAAAACGTCCGGGTGCAGGGACCATTCCCCCGTTTGAACGTCCTGGCGACTTAGAAAGTCCGCCTCCCAATTTAGCACTACCGGGATGAAGACCGCTGATATGGCCGGAAAATTGCGCTCCGCCCAAACCAGGATCCGAGAGACCTCTACGAGAGCCGCCCGACTGCGAGTTCCTCCTTGCCTGTTTATGTAGGCCACGGTGGTAGCGTTGTCCGACTGGACCTGCACCGGGTGACCCTGGAGAAACCGCTGTGCCTGCTGGAGAGCATTGAAGACCGCACGGAGTTCCAAGATATTTATTGGAAGCTCCGCTTCTGTCGGCGTCCACCTGCCCTGGAACAAGTGTGGACCCGAAACTGCTCCCCAGCCCCGAAGACTGGCGTCCGTTGTCAACAGGACCCAATTTGGAACCCAGAACGGACGTCCCTTGTTGAGGTGGGTCGTCTTTAACCACCACGCAAGGGACAGGCGAACCTCCGGGGTGAGCACAATCGTCTGGGACTTCAGAGACTGAGGCAGCCCGTTCCACTTGGACAGGATCAGGTGCTGCAGAGGTCTGGAGTGAAACTGGGCGTATTCCACCATGTCGAACACCGACACCATGGAGCCCAGTAACCTCATCGCCGAGTGTAAGGACACCCGGCGGCTGTGCAGACAACTGCGCACCCTTGACTGTAAAGCAGAGATCTTGTCCTCCGTCACGAAGATCCTTTGCTGTCCCGAGTCCAATAAGGCTCCAAGATGCAGAATCCTCCGAGACGGGATTAGAGTGGACTTCTGCCAGTTGATTAGCCAGCCGTGCCGTTGCAGCAGTGCAATGGTCAGGTCCAAGTGGTGTAACAGGAGCTCTGGAGATCCTGCCACCAATAACAGGTTGTCCAAGTACGGCAACATGCGGACTCCCTGCAGCCGCAGAGAAGCCGCCATGACCGCCATCACCTTGGTGAAAACACGTGGTGCTGTCGCCAGGCCAAAAGGTAACGCCCGAAACTGGAAGTGGTCGCTGCGGATTGCAAACCGGAGGAACTGTTGATGGCGCAAAAGAATAGGGACATGCAGGTAAGCGTCCTGTATGTCCAATGACACCATGTAGTCCCCAGGTTCCAGCGCCAGAATGATGGACCGTAGGGTCTCCATCCGAAACTTCGGGACCCGCAAAGACTTGTTGAGTGCTTTGAGGTTGAGAATCGGACGATATGACCCATTGGGTTTCTGTATCAAAAATAGATTTGAATAGAAACCCTGGCCCCTCTGGGAGAATGGAACAGGCACTATAACTCCAGTCTGGAGCATAGTGTGCAATACCTTCCGCAGCTCCGTAGCCTTGTTCCGGTCTGATGGTAGACCCGTGGTGAAGAATCGAGCCGGGGGTCTGTGCCGGAAGAAGAGGGCGTATCCGTGGGAAACCACCTTCAGAACCAAAGTCTCTGTCGTAGTGGTCGACCAACACTGGGCGAACTGTAGCAGGCGGCCTCCCACCCTGGGATCCCCCAAAGGGAGGCCCGGACCGCCAGGCCGCAGGCTTGTCAACTGGCTTGGGGGCCGGATGTCTGGTACTCCATGCCTGCTTCCGGGGCTTGGCCAATTTCTTAGGACCAGCCTGTCGAGGAAACGACTGTGGTTTGGGCCTGCCCTGGGCCCTAGATGACCGAAAGGACGATGGTCCAGAACCAGAAGGAGCAGCGGCCGACGGGAGACAAGCCGATTTGGCTGCCGCCAGCGTGGCCACAATCTTATCCAGATCCGGACCGAAGAGCACTTCTCCGGTAAACGGCAAGGGTTCCAGACCCTTCTTGGAATCTGCGTCCGCCTTCCAGGATCGCAGCCACAAGGTGCGACGAGCAGCTACCGCTGCTGAAGAAATTCTAGACACCAGAGTACTAATGTCTAGAGCCGCCTCGTTGAAGTAAGTGGCCGAATCACGGAGATTGCCAATCAACTCCGCCTGTTCGGCCGGACAGTCGGAATCAAAAGAAGCCTCTAATGAATCCGCCCAGCGCTCCATCGCTCTGGCAACCCAGCAAATGGCCATAGCCGGCCGTGCTGCCCCCCCCCCGCAAGGGAATAAGCGGACTTCAGGCAGATTTCCACCTTGCGGTCCGTAGCATCCTTAAGGGAGGACATGGATGGCATCGGCAATGTGGCACTACGGACAAGACGGGTCACGTGAGAATCCACCTGTGGAGGGGATTCCCACTTAGCAAAATAATTATCCGCGAACGGATAAGCCACCGCCAGGCGTCTCTGCGGCTGGTATCTTTTACCAGGCTGTTTCCACGCCTCCTCTAATTGGTCCACCAACTGACCCGAAAGAGGAAAGACTGTGGCATCGCCCTTCACATCTTTGAAAAAGGCATATTTAGACTTAGCCGCTGGGGGAACTTCGTCCTCAATCACCAAGGCTGTGCGGACCGCCCGAATAAGTCCAGGAATATATACTTTGGACTTAGCATCAGCGTCCTTAGTATGGAGAGGTTCCTGATCGTAAGGATCCAGAATCTCCCCATCATCAGATGTCCCTTCGTCATCCTCATAAGGAGCGGACAGAGACGCCACCAGCCGTTTATGAGGCCGCATCACAGACTCCCCTTGCAATACATCTGACAAGTGCTGTACAGAACTCGTCAGGGAGTTAACCCACGCTGGCTCCTGAGAAACCGGGAGTGGGGAAATAGGGAGACTGTGGGGTACCACCAATTGTCGTGGGAAACCCTGCATGGGTGACGACACCACAGACTGCTGGGACAAACCCATCGGAGTAAACGCGGGCTGCGGAGCTAACTAGCCCACTAAAGCTGTTAGCGCCTGAGCGAAACAAGCCCAGGGCGGCTCCTGTACCGGTGCTGTAAACGTAAGAGGCCGCGCCATGGACAAACACTGCCGGCAAAGGCCCTCCGCGCTACCCTCCCCCTCCGCTAACGGTACTTTACACGTGGTACACTGTAGCCGGAGGGGAAAATCACTTTCAGACATGATGGCACCACGTATGTGACCCCTCTCACCAATTATATATTAAATAGGCGAGAGACCACCCTGCAGCACCGCAAGGGCTTAGCAGAAAGAACAGGGACAGTAATAAAGCTGACAGTTTAGAGAAGAAAAGTTACAGGCAGCGCTAGCACAGTCACATACAATGCAAAGAAAATCAATTCCTGCACTAACAGCGCTGATCACTCAACTACACAGACACAGGGCCTGGTAGGACACAGCGCTGCATACACAGACCTGAGCCACAGCGGAGGAGAGGTATGCGGGGGGACCCAGACCACGATGCTTCCTTCCAGGCTTCCAGCAGCGTTCACCATGCGTTGCAGAGAAGATGGCCGCCGAGGAGCAGAGAGAAGCTGGCCTGGGGGAGGAGCGCTGACACAGGACCAGTCAGCATAGTGCAGAGAGGGCTGTGTGCAGCGGGGGAGGCGCCGGCTGTGAGACAGGGAAGGCGCGCTCCCCTGGCATGCATTTAACCCCTGGGACGCCGCAGCGCTACCGCTCTGCTGCGGTCCGCTGTCCCAGGGGGTAGTGGAAGCGCAGGTTGGTCGCCTGGCTCCACGCTGCAGCCAGTCCCCAGGGAGCCCCCTGCCTGGGGACTTCGGACCATGTGATCAGCGGGGACCCACCGCGGGACCCCGCTGCTTACCTCTGTCCCCCTTGAATCCGGCCATGGTCCGGAGCATCTGGGGTCACCGCTAGCTGTGACCCCAGATGCCCACCAGCATCCCCGGATCAGTACCGGCGTTCTGGTACCGGCGGGGTGTAGGGAAGACAGCATGGACGTCAGGACTGACTGTCCATGCTGTTCATCCAGATGTGCAGCCACAGCTGCATGAAGAAAAAGCTTCAGGGGCTCTTCTAGCCCCCACTCCAACAGGTGCACCCGACTCCGGCCGGGTACCAAACTAAACTGAGGTGCCTTGGCCAGGGGGCGGGGTATAGGAGGGGGACCTAGTGCATCCTGGGAGGCTGAAAGCTTAACTCTTTGGTGCCCTGCGACTGACGTCACACCTATACCCCAAGGTATCCTGTGGATACCCTATGGACCCTGAAGTAGAAACTGAGTCTGGCATACCTCTACGTCTCAAGATCTCGGTTTCAAGAGCCACCCCGTTAAACGCAGCTATGTTAAGTTGAGGTGGATGAAAAGGACCCTGTTGCAGAAGATCTGGTTGTAGAGGAAGTGGCCACGGTTCGTCTGGCAATAGGGACCGCAGGTCCGGGAACCAACCTCTCCGAGGCCAGTTTGGAGCCATGAGAATGTCAGAGGCCGACTCGTATTTTATTCGTTTTAGAAGACGAGGAAGAAGTGGAATCGGAGAAAACAGGGAGAGATGCAGTCAATAAACACCGGCAACACGCTGTTAGGGACAGCTCCCTGCCGCGTCTGTGTGTGTGTACAGACAGAGGGAGAGAGCCCGCGCTCTAAGCTCCGCCCCCGTCTTCATGCTGGCTTGCCGCGCTAACATGGCTGCCCCCCTCTAACGGAGGAGCCCAGCGCTCAGTCTCCTTCTATTCAGCCGCTGCTCGCCGCGACTGTAGGAGAAGTGAAGCAGGTCTGTAGCGCGGTTTACACACAGAGCAGGCCGGCGCCGGAGGGGGGAGGGGGTGCGCGCAGCCATACTCACTGCGCTCCCCGGCGGCTCTCTCTCAGCTGCAGCACACTCTGGCTAGTGTTAGAGTTGTGCTGTGGCAATAAAGGAGCTGTCAGTGCTTTTCTTGATAAGCGCTGCACACTCCTGCCTGTTCTTCTAAGAACAGGGTGCCAGGTAACTGGACCCCACCTTTAGAGAGGTGGCAAAGGGTACCTAAATATATGCAAAGATGTAGGAAATAAAATAAATCCTAAATAAAAGAAAATAAAAAACATATGTGTTGCTGGATCACAGCAGATTGTGACCAGCTCCGACGGCACATTTTCTAAAACTGAGGGCTGATGGGGCATAGAGGGGGGAGGAGCTTCACACTTCTAAATTATTTAAAGTGCCCGCTCCAACTATCCACGCCTCTAAATCCCCAGCGTAAGCAATCTCCAGTGTCCCCTAGTGGATGAAAGAGAAATACCGGTGCCGAAATCCCGACAGCGTTGGGATACCAGCATCCCAACCGCCGGCATCCCGAAGGTAAGTATCGGCAGTTAGGGGAGTGTTAGGGTGCGGGGAGGGGAGATTAGCTTTAGGCACTAAGGGGGAGGCTAGGTTTAGGCACCAGGGAGGGAGGATTAGGGTAGGGGGAGATTAGGTTTAGGCAGTAGGGGGGAGGCTAGGTTTAGGCAACGAGGAGGGAGGGTTAGGGTAGGGGAGCGGGAGATTAGGTTTAGGCAGTAGGAGGGAGGCTAGGTTTAGGCACCGGGGAGGGAGGATTAGGGTAGGGGAGGGGGAGATTAGGTTTAGGCAGTAGGAGGGAGGCTAGGTTTAGGCACCGGGGAGGGAGGATTAGGGTAGGGGAGGGGGAGATTAGGTTTAGGCAGTAGGAGGGAGGCTAGGTTTAGGCACCGAGGAGGGAGGGTTAGGGTAGGGGAGCGGGAGATTAGGTTTAGGCAGTAGGAGGGAGGCTAGGTTTAGGCACCGGGGAGGGAGGGTTAGGGTAGGGGAGATTAGGTTTAGGCACTAGGGGGGAGGCTAGGTTTAGGCACCGGGGAGGGAGGATTAGGGTAGGGGTTAGTCTAGCAAACTTACCTATTGGTGTCGGAATCCTGACCGCCAGCTGCTGCAATGGTATGTAGCGTATCTAGACCACAGGCGCTGAGGGTGCGGCCAGGACTCTCTCCCTGCACAGGGCAGGCTGTTTTAGCGGGGCACTGCTAAAAGGGCAGGACGTATTTTGCCCCTATAAAATCGTACAGGGCGTGGCGCCCCGCTAAAACAGCCTAGCGGGAACACTAGGTATCCCTACTGAGTCCATAGACAGAAGCATGGCTTCACAACTTTTATTTTAGCCAAAACCACTAGTGGCTGCGACACATTGTTCTAAGATACCAAGGGCGGTATTCAATTGTTTCACCCCCCTACGCGCCCGACAGGAGCGATTCAATTGTTGCTCCTGTCGGGCACGATCAGCTGCCGGCGCACAATTTCAGTTCGCACGTCCCAGGGGGTGTGAGCTGAAAAGGGCGAAAAGTGACCTGTTTGGGCGTCTAAATAGCACTTTCGCGATCGCGCCCACCACTTTGGTCGGGGTAGCCATTTTATGCGGCTGAACCCGACCACTATGTGGGCAATCAGCAAGAATTGAATAGTGCCTCGCGATCGCCCGTCACTTTAGACAGAAGATTGGGTGCGCTATAACAACTGAATACCGCCCCAAGTGCTGTTGAACCTATATTCTGAGATACCAAAGGACACAGTTCTAATCCGAATTTATTGCATATTCTGGGACCGTCATAGAAGTCCCAACAAAGATTTTGCCCCTGTGCTTTAAGGGATCATAAACCTCAGCAGAAATACGGAGACAGATGACTAAGCTGTATGCTTTCATCACATTTATGTCTATTTAGAGTTCCCAATGGACAAGGCTGAGCAGCGACGGCTTAGAACGATCATTACTGCAGTGAATGCGCTTTCAGCACAGAGACACATGAAGCATTAGTTTCAGTTTTACGCTGACCCATTCATACAGGGATAACAAGATTCCAATGCTCATGGCTACAGCTGTGCCAGGTCAGTCAAAGTTATAGGCACGGACTTAACAAGCTGCCCTGGTTCAGCCCCTTTACAGCGGAGAGGTCTCCAACACTACTCTAGGGTCCCATTAACATCTTACACTAATACCCCTTTCACATCGCCAAAATAACCCGGGTTAATCCCGGGTTGTTGCCTGGTCGACCCGGGTCGATGTGACTTTTAAATGCACCAAAATGAATAACCTGGGTCTGAGAAAATAGTGCGGATTGGCTTTTTCCAGTCAGCTGACCAGCCTGCACACAGAGCGCACGTCTCTGCAGTTACATTACCGTCCGGCACACAGAGCGCACGTCTCTGCAGTTACATTACCGTCCGGCACACAGAGCGCACGTCTCTGCAGTTACATTACCGTCCGGCACACAGAGCGCACGTCTCTGCAGTTACATTACCGTCCGGCACACAGAGCGCACGTCTCTGCAGTTACATTACCGTCCGGCACACAGAGCGCACGTCTCTGCAGTTACATTACCGTCCGGCACACAGAGCGCACGTCTCTGCAGTTACATTACCGTCCTGCACACAGAGCGCACGTCTCTGCAGTTACATTACCGTCCGGCACACAGAGCGCACGTCTCTGCAGTTACATTACCGTCCGGCACACAGAGCGCACGTCTCTGCAGTTACATTACCGTCCGGCACACAGAGCGCACGTCTCTGCAGTTACATTACCGTCCGGCACACAGAGCGCACGTCTCTGCAGTTACATTACCGTCCTGCACACAGAGCGCACGTCTCTGCAGTTACATTACCGTCCTGCACACAGAGCGCACGTCTCTGCAGTTACATTACCGTCCGGCACACAGAGCGCACGTCTCTGCAGTTACATTACCGTCCTGCACACAGAGCGCACGTCTCTGCAGTTACATTACTGTCCTGCACACAGAGCGCACGTCTCTGCAGTTACATTAATGTCCTGCACACGGAGCGCACGTCTCTGCAGTTACATTACTGTCCTGCACACGGAGCGCACGTCTCTGCAGTTACATTACTGTCCTGCACACGGAGCGCACGTCTCTGCAGTTACATTACTGTCCTGCACACGGAGCGCACGTCTCTGCAGTTACATTACTGTCCTGCACACGGAGCGCACGTCTCTGCAGTTACATTACTGTCCTGCACACGGAGCGCACGTCTCTGCAGTTACATTACTGTCCTGCACACGGAGCGCACGTCTCTGCAGTTACATTACTGTCCTGCACACAGAGCGCACGTCTCTGCAGTTACATTACTGTCCTGCACACAGAGCGCACGTCTCTGCAGTTACATCACTGTCCTGCACACAGAGCGCACGTCTCTGCAGTTACATTACTGTCCTGCACACAGAGCGCACGTCTCTGCAGTTACATTACTGTCCTGCACACAGAGCGCACGTCTCTGCAGTTACATTACTGTCCGGCACACAGAGCACACGTCTCTGCAGTTACATTACTGTCCGGCACACAGAGCGCACGTCTCTGCAGTTACATTACTGTCCTGCACACAGAGCGCACGTCTCTGCAGTTACATTACTGTCCGGCACACAGAGCGCACGTCTCTGCAGTTACATTACTGTCCTGCACACAGAGCGCACGTCTCTGCAGTTACATTACTGTCCGGCACACAGAGCGCACGTCTCTGCAGTTACATTACTGTCCTGCACACAGAGCGCACGTCTCTGCAGTTACATTACTGTCCTGCACACAGAGCGCACGTCTCTGCAGCTAAGAAGAAGTTACTGTATATACAGACAGCTCGGTGTTACCATCACTGGAGGAATCATAGTAACTGGAGTGATGAAGTAGTAATGGAGCTGCTGCGGATCAGGGGTGAGGAATACATAAGTACACAGATAACGGGCACGGTCATGGATGTGATAACTTATCGCATCATCAGCATAATGTGGGCTGTATCTGTGACGTGTGCTCTGCCGGCCATGATTGCTGCACTGCAACATTCCCCAGCCCCTCAATTTTCTTTACCGAAAATGTCATCATAATTGTGAGCCAATAAAATCCTTTAAAAATTACATCACACTGTTTTAACATGGGCAACCCGGGTTGAGTTAAAAGGCACCAAATCTGCAATAACCCAGGAATAACCCGGGTTATTAAGGCGATGTGAAAGGCCCGGACCCGGGTTCAAAACCCGGGTCTGACCAGTGTTTGCGATGTGAAAGGGGTATATCATCCACAGTGACCAGTCATGCAGCATGTGATTACCAGGGAAGAGATTGTCTGACTCTTACACTAACATCCACAATCAGTGACCAGTCATGCAGCATGTGATTACCAGGGGAAGAGATTGTCTGACTCTTACACTAACATCTACAATCAGTGACCAGTCATGCAGCATGTGATTACAGGGGAAGAGATTGTCTGACTCTTACGCTAACATCCACAATCAGTGACCAGTCATGCAGCATGTGATTACCAGGAAAGAGATTGTCTGACTCTTACGCTAACATCCACAATCAGTGACCAGTCATGCAGCATGTGATTACCAGGGGAAGAGATTGTCTGACTCTTACACTAACATCTACAATCAGTGACCCAGTCATGCAGCATGTGATTACCAGGGAAGAGATTGTCTGACTCTTACACTAACATCTACAATCAGTGACCCAGTCATGCAGCATGTGATTACCGGGGAAGAGATTGTCTGACTCTTACACTAACATCTACAATCAGTGACCCAGTCATGCAGCATGTGATTACCGGGGAAGAGATTGTCTGACTCTTACACTAACATCTACAATCAGTGACCCAGTCATGCAGCATGTGATTACCAGGGAAGAGATTGTCTGACTCTTACACTAACATCTACAATCAGTGACCCAGTCATGCAGCATGTGATTACAGGGGAAGAGATTGTCTGACTCTTACACTAACATCTACAATCAGTGACCCAGTCATGCAGCATGTGATTACCAGGGAAGAGATTGTCTGACTCTTACACTAACATCTACAATCAGTGACCAGTCATGCAGCATGTGATTACCGGGGAAGAGATTGTCTGACTCTTACACTAACATCCACAATCAGTGACCAGTCATGCAGCATGTGATTACCAGGGAAGAGATTGTCTGACTCTTACACTAACATCTACAATCAGTGACCAGTCATGCAGCATGTGATTACCAGGGAAGAGACTGTCTGACTTTTCCAATGTGGAAAGCCCATGCATAATTTTGGAATAAAGTGGATCAAGTTCAACTGTGCAAAAAAGGTTTGCGGTCGTACACATCAGCAAGAATTAGCATACCCCAACATGGGGTACGAGGGAAAACGTGATGTTGGTGGTCACAAGGAGTAGGCGTACTGACATTTTCTCAGGCACCTTGGAGACATCTCCACTAAAGCTGCACCCCTAAATGTCTAAAAAGTTCTGTACCTGCAAATATAAAAGTCCACGTGTTTCTAAGTGTCAATATAATGAATTCATTTCACGTAACAGTTACGGCATCCTGAGAGGAGGTAATTACAGAATAGTGGCTGTGTGATTTACTAAAACAATCAACATTTAACTCATCTAAATCTTTTAACACACACATTAATCTGGATGGACAACTTGAGAATTTTAGGCTACTTTTCCTCCAACCCGATGCGGGTAAGGCCAACAGTGTCCGCCAGCACCAATGCAACAGGGATTAGCTAGACGTCTATCATAACTGCTTAAATCTCCCATCAGTGTTTGCTGTCATTTGCAGACTGCACTTACTATATAATCATGATGAGCAACCTCATCCCCTTGGTCACCCACATGGTTGGGCAAAGTTACTTGGCAATCAGATCTGCTTCCACATGGGCATCTTTAGTTTAATAAAGCCAGCCAGTAGGTGTTCTGTTTGTCCGACCCCAGTTTAAGGAGCTACCCGACAGTACTACATTCACTGACAACTATCCAAACCTCATGTAAGTCACATCACGCCTGCTTCTATCACATATAACCTCATGTAAGTCACATCACGCCTGCTTCTATCACATATAACCTCATGTAAGTCACATCACGCCTGCTTCAATCACATATAACCCTCATGTAAGTCACATCATGCCTGCTTCTATCACATATGTAAGAAGGATCTAGACTAGGGGTGGGCAATAAGCAGCCCCCCAGGTGTTGTAGAACTACACATCCCAACATGCCTTGCCACAGTTTTGCTATTCGGCCACGCTAAAACGGTTGCAATGCATGCTGGGATTTGTAGTTCAACAATAGCTGGAGGGCCGCTTATTGCCCACCCCTGATCTAGATAGATAGGTGGGAACCCCAAATCTAACTTTCACATTCAGCATTAAAACCAAAGAGGAAAATTAAATGTTTTTTTCGCACCCAATCTAAAGTGACGGGAGATCGGGGGCGATATGTAATTGTTTTGGCAGTGCACGCGAAAAGCGGCTATACCCGTGCAGTCATCGCTGGCGCTGTTTGGGTACCCAAAAACTGAACTTTTCATGTATTTCTGCATGTCACCTCAGGAGAGTGCGAGCGGAGTTACTTGCACCCGCGGAATTCGCACCCAATCAGAGCAACAATTGAATTGCTACGGCGGGTGCCCATTACAAACAGCCGGGCGCAAAAACAACTGAAACCCCTCCCCCATCCCAAAATGATTGCAGCCTGTTAAGGTTCTGACTGAAATGTTTTCAATACCTCAACAAAACTGAACTTATTCTTCATCCTTGTGTGGTAACGGTACATGAACGATTGCCGAGATCCTATATACCTCTGACATAACCTATACAAGTCAGGGTGGTCACACAGCAGATTATAGCACGCCATCTAACGGTACATGAACGATTGCCGAGATCCTATATACCTCTGACATAACCTATACAAGTCAGGGTGGTCACACAGCTGATTATAGCACGCCATCTAACGGTACATGAACGATTGCCGAGATCCTATATACCTCTGACATAACCTATACAAGTCAGGGTGGTCACACAGCAGATTATAGCACGCCATCTAACGGTACATGAACGATTGCCGAGATCCTATATACCTCTGACATAACCTATACAAGTCAGGGTGGTCACACAGCTGATTATAGCACGCCATCTAACGGTACATGAACGATTGCCGAGATCCTATATACCTCTGACATAACCTATACAAGTCAGGGTGGTCACACAGCTGATTATAGCACGTCATCTAACGGTACATGAACGATTGCCGAGATCCTATATACCTCTGACATAACCTATACAAGTCAGGGTGGTCACACAGCAGATTATAGCACGCCATCTAACGGTACATGAACGATTGCCGAGATCCTATATACCTCTGACATAACCTATACAAGTCAGGGTGGTCACACAGCTGATTATAGCACGTCATCTAACGGTACATGAACGATTGCCGAGATCCTATATACCTCTGACATAACCTATACAAGTCAGGGTGGTCACACAGCTGATTATAGCACGCCATCTAACGGTACATGAACGATTGCCGAGATCCTATATACCTCTGACATAACCTATACAAGTCAGGGTGGTCACACAGCTGATTATAGCACGCCATCTAACGGTACATGAACGATTGCCGAGATCCTATATACCTCTGACATAACCTACACAAGTCAGGGTGGTCACACAGCTGATTATAGCACGTCATCTAACGGTACATGAACGATTGCCGAGATCCTATATACCTCTGACATAACCTATACAAGTCAGGGTGGTCACACAGCAGATTATAGCACGCCATCTAACGGTACATGAACGATTGCCGAGATCCTATATACCTCTGACATAACCTATACAAGTCAGGGTGGTCACACAGCTGATTATAGCACGTCATCTAACGGTACATGAACGATTGCCGAGATCCTATATACCTCTGACATAACCTATACAAGTCAGGGTGGTCACACAGCTGATTATAGCACGCCATCTAACGGTACATGAACGATTGCCGAGATCCTATATACCTCTGACATAACCTATACAAGTCAGGGTGGTCACACAGCTGATTATAGCACGCCATCTAACGGTACATGAACGATTGCCGAGATCCTATATACCTCTGACATAACCTACACAAGTCAGGGTGGTCACACAGCTGATTATAGCACGCCATCTAACGGTACATGAACGATTGCCGAGATCCTATATACCTCTGACATAACCTATACAAGTCAGGGTGGTCACACAGCAGATTATAGCACGTCATCTAACGGTACATGAACGATTGCCGAGATCCTATATACCTCTGACATAACCTATACAAGTCAGGGTGGTCACACAGCTGATTATAGCACGCCATCTAACGGTACATGAACGATTGCCGAGATCCTATATACCTCTGACATAACCTATACAAGTCAGGGTGGTCACACAGCAGATTATAGCACGTCATCTAACGGTACATGAACGATTGCCGAGATCCTATATACCTCTGACATAACCTATACAAGTCAGGGTGGTCACACAGCAGATTATAGCACGCCATCTAACGGTACATGAACGATTGCCGAGATCCTATATACCTCTGACATAACCTATACAAGTCAGGGTGGTCACACAGCTGATTATAGCACGTCATCTAACGGTACATGAACGATTGCCGAGATCCTATATACCTCTGACATAACCTATACAAGTCAGGGTGGTCACACAGCTGATTATAGCACGCCATCTAACGGTACATGAACGATTGCCGAGATCCTATATACCTCTGACATAACCTATACAAGTCAGGGTGGTCACACAGCTGATTATAGCACGCCATCTAACGGTACATGAACGATTGCCGAGATCCTATATACCTCTGACATAACCTACACAAGTCAGGGTGGTCACACAGCTGATTATAGCACGTCATCTAACGGTATATGAACGATTGCCGAGATCCTATATACCTCTGACATAACCTACACAAGTCAGGGTGGTCACACAGCTGATTATAGCACGCCATCTAACGGTACATGAACGATTGCCGAGATCCTATATACCTCTGACATAACCTACACAAGTCAGGGTGGTCACACAGCTGATTATAGCACGTCATCTAACGGTATATGAACGATTGCCGAGATCCTATATACCTCTGACATAACCTATACAAGTCAGGGTGGTCACACAGCTGATTATAGCACGTCATCTAACGGTACATGAACGATTGCCGAGATCCTATATACCTCTGACATAACCTATACAAGTCAGGGTGGTCACACAGCTGATTATAGCACGCCATCTAACGGTACATGAACGATTGCCGAGATCCTATATACCTCTGACATAACCTACACAAGTCAGGGTGGTCACACAGCTGATTATAGCACGTCATCTAACGGTATATGAACGATTGCCGAGATCCTATATACCTCTGACATAACCTACACAAGTCAGGGTGGTCACACAGCTGATTATAGCACGCCATCTAACGGTACATGAACGATTGCCGAGATCCTATATACCTCTGACATAACCTACACAAGTCAGGGTGGTCACACAGCTGATTATAGCACGTCATCTAACGGTATATGAACGATTGCCGAGATCCTATATACCTCTGACATAACCTATACAAGTCAGGGTGGTCACACAGCTGATTATAGCACGCCATCTAACGGTACATGAACGATTGCCGAGATCCTATATACCTCTGACATAACCTACACAAGTCAGGGTGGTCACACAGCTGATTATAGCACGTCATCTAACGGTATATGAACGATTGCCGAGATCCTATATACCTCTGACATAACCTATACAAGTCAGGGTGGTCACACAGCTGATTATAGCACGCCATCTAACGGTACATGAACGATTGCCGAGATCCTATATACCTCTGACATAATCTATACAAGTCAGGGTGGTCACACAGCAGATTATAGCACGCCATCTAACGGTACATGAACGATTGCCGAGATCCTATATACCTCTGACATAACCTATACAAGTCAGGGTGGTCACACAGCTGATTATAGCACGCCATCTAACGGTACATGAACGATTGCCGAGATCCTATATACCTCTGACATAACCTACACAAGTCAGGGTGGTCACACAGCTGATTATAGCACGTCATCTAACGGTATATGAACGATTGCCGAGATCCTATATACCTCTGACATAACCTACACAAGTCAGGGTGGTCACACAGCTGATTATAGCACGCCATCTAACGGTACATGAACGATTGCCGAGATCCTATATACCTCTGACATAACCTACACAAGTCAGGGTGGTCACACAGCTGATTATAGCACGTCATCTAACGGTATATGAACGATTGCCGAGATCCTATATACCTCTGACATAACCTATACAAGTCAGGGTGGTCACACAGCTGATTATAGCACGCCATCTAACGGTACATGAACGATTGCCGAGATCCTATATACCTCTGACATAACCTACACAAGTCAGGGTGGTCACACAGCTGATTATAGCACGTCATCTAACGGTATATGAACGATTGCCGAGATCCTATATACCTCTGACATAACCTACACAAGTCAGGGTGGTCACACAGCTGATTATAGCACGCCATCTAACGGTACATGAACGATTGCCGAGATCCTATATACCTCTGACATAACCTACACAAGTCAGGGTGGTCACACAGCTGATTATAGCACGTCATCTAACGGTATATGAACGATTGCCGAGATCCTATATACCTCTGACATAACCTATACAAGTCAGGGTGGTCACACAGCTGATTATAGCACGCCATCTAACGGTACATGAACGATTGCCGAGATCCTATATACCTCTGACATAACCTACACAAGTCAGGGTGGTCACACAGCTGATTATAGCACGTCATCTAACGGTATATGAACGATTGCCGAGATCCTATATACCTCTGACATAACCTATACAAGTCAGGGTGGTCACACAGCTGATTATAGCACGCCATCTAACGGTACATGAACGATTGCCGAGATCCTATATACCTCTGACATAACCTATACAAGTCAGGGTGGTCACACAGCAGATTATAGCACGCCATCTAACGGTACATGAACGATTGCCGAGATCCTATATACCTCTGACATAACCTATACAAGTCAGGGTGGTCACACAGCAGATTATAGCACGCCATCTAACGGTACATGAACGATTGCCGAGATCCTATATACCTCTGACATAACCTACACAAGTCAGGGTGGTCACACAGCTGATTATAGCACGTCATCTAACGGTATATGAACGATTGCCGAGATCCTATATACCTCTGACATAACCTACACAAGTCAGGGTGGTCACACAGCTGATTATAGCACGCCATCTAACGGTACATGAACGATTGCCGAGATCCTATATACCTCTGACATAACCTACACAAGTCAGGGTGGTCACACAGCTGATTATAGCACGTCATCTAACGGTATATGAACGATTGCCGAGATCCTATATACCTCTGACATAACCTATACAAGTCAGGGTGGTCACACAGCTGATTATAGCACGCCATCTAACGGTACATGAACGATTGCCGAGATCCTATATACCTCTGACATAACCTACACAAGTCAGGGTGGTCACACAGCTGATTATAGCACGTCATCTAACGGTATATGAACGATTGCCGAGATCCTATATACCTCTGACATAACCTACACAAGTCAGGGTGGTCACACAGCTGATTATAGCACGCCATCTAACGGTACATGAACGATTGCCGAGATCCTATATACCTCTGACATAACCTACACAAGTCAGGGTGGTCACACAGCTGATTATAGCACGTCATCTAACGGTATATGAACGATTGCCGAGATCCTATATACCTCTGACATAACCTATACAAGTCAGGGTGGTCACACAGCTGATTATAGCACGCCATCTAACGGTACATGAACGATTGCCGAGATCCTATATACCTCTGACATAACCTACACAAGTCAGGGTGGTCACACAGCTGATTATAGCACGTCATCTAACGGTATATGAACGATTGCCGAGATCCTATATACCTCTGACATAACCTACACAAGTCAGGGTGGTCACACAGCTGATTATAGCACGCCATCTAACGGTACATGAACGATTGCCGAGATCCTATATACCTCTGACATAACCTACACAAGTCAGGGTGGTCACACAGCTGATTATAGCACGTCATCTAACGGTATATGAACGATTGCCGAGATCCTATATACCTCTGACATAACCTATACAAGTCAGGGTGGTCACACAGCTGATTATAGCACGCCATCTAACGGTACATGAACGATTGCCGAGATCCTATATACCTCTGACATAACCTACACAAGTCAGGGTGGTCACACAGCTGATTATAGCACGTCATCTAACGGTATATGAACGATTGCCGAGATCCTATATACCTCTGACATAACCTATACAAGTCAGGGTGGTCACACAGCTGATTATAGCACGCCATCTAACGGTACATGAACGATTGCCGAGATCCTATATACCTCTGACATAACCTATACAAGTCAGGGTGGTCACACAGCAGATTATAGCACGCCATCTAACGGTACATGAACGATTGCCGAGATCCTATATACCTCTGACATAACCTATACAAGTCAGGGTGGTCACACAGCTGATTATAGCACGCCATCTAACGGTACATGAACGATTGCCGAGATCCTATATACCTCTGACATAACCTACACAAGTCAGGGTGGTCACACAGCTGATTATAGCACGTCATCTAACGGTATATGAACGATTGCCGAGATCCTATATACCTCTGACATAACCTACACAAGTCAGGGTGGTCACACAGCTGATTATAGCACGCCATCTAACGGTACATGAACGATTGCCGAGATCCTATATACCTCTGACATAACCTACACAAGTCAGGGTGGTCACACAGCTGATTATAGCACGTCATCTAACGGTATATGAACGATTGCCGAGATCCTATATACCTCTGACATAACCTATACAAGTCAGGGTGGTCACACAGCTGATTATAGCACGCCATCTAACGGTACATGAACGATTGCCGAGATCCTATATACCTCTGACATAACCTACACAAGTCAGGGTGGTCACACAGCTGATTATAGCACGCCATCTAACGGTACATGAACGATTGCCGAGATCCTATATACCTCTGACATAACCTACACAAGTCAGGGTGGTCACACAGCTGATTATAGCACGTCATCTAACGGTATATGAACGATTGCCGAGATCCTATATACCTCTGACATAACCTATACAAGTCAGGGTGGTCACACAGCTGATTATAGCACGCCATCTAACGGTACATGAACGATTGCCGAGATCCTATATACCTCTGACATAACCTACACAAGTCAGGGTGGTCACACAGCTGATTATAGCACGTCATCTAACGGTATATGAACGATTGCCGAGATCCTATATACCTCTGACATAACCTATACAAGTCAGGGTGGTCACACAGCTGATTATAGCACGCCATCTAACGGTACATGAACGATTGCCGAGATCCTATATACCTCTGACATAACCTATACAAGTCAGGGTGGTCACACAGCAGATTATAGCACGCCATCTAACGGTACATGAACGATTGCCGAGATCCTATATACCTCTGACATAACCTATACAAGTCAGGGTGGTCACACAGCAGATTATAGCACGCCATCTAACGGTACATGAACGATTGCCGAGATCCTATATACCTCTGACATAACCTATACAAGTCAGGGTGGTCACACAGCTGATTATAGCACGCCATCTAACGGTATATGAACGATTGCCGAGATCCTATATACCTCTGACATAACCTATACAAGTCAGGGTGGTCACACAGCTGATTATAGCACGTCATCTAACGGTACATGAACGATTGCCGAGATCCTATATACCTCTGACATAACCTATACAAGTCAGGGTGGTCACACAGCTGATTATAGCACGCCATCTAACGGTACATGAACGATTGCCGAGATCCTATATACCTCTGACATAACCTACACAAGTCAGGGTGGTCACACAGCTGATTATAGCACGTCATCTAACGGTATATGAACGATTGCCGAGATCCTATATACCTCTGACATAACCTACACAAGTCAGGGTGGTCACACAGCTGATTATAGCACGTCATCTAACGGTATATGAACGATTGCCGAGATCCTATATACCTCTGACATAACCTACACAAGTCAGGGTGGTCACACAGCTGATTATAGCACGCCATCTAACGGTACATGAACGATTGCCGAGATCCTATATACCTCTGACATAACCTATACAAGTCAGGGTGGTCACACAGCTGATTATAGCACGCCATCTAACGGTACATGAACGATTGCCGAGATCCTATATACCTCTGACATAACCTACACAAGTCAGGGTGGTCACACAGCTGATTATAGCACGTCATCTAACGGTATATGAACGATTGCCGAGATCCTATATACCTCTGACATAACCTATACAAGTCAGGGTGGTCACACAGCTGATTATAGCACGCCATCTAACGGTACATGAACGATTGCCGAGATCCTATATACCTCTGACATAACCTACACAAGTCAGGGTGGTCACACAGCTGATTATAGCACGTCATCTAACGGTATATGAACGATTGCCGAGATCCTATATACCTCTGACATAACCTACACAAGTCAGGGTGGTCACACAGCTGATTATAGCACGTCATCTAACGGTACATGAACGATTGCCGAGATCCTATATACCTCTGACATAACCTACACAAGTCAGGGTGGTCACACAGCTGATTATAGCACGTCATCTAACGGTATATGAACGATTGCC